>JAXGGA010017200.1:0-24881 GCA_038373865.1 Uloborus plumipes | reverse complement strand
GGAAACAACCAAGTTCAATCTGTAGCATCTATGATTATAACTTATTTTTTTTTTTTTAAATTAATATTTTTGCTGAGTTTTTTGATGCTATACGGCGATTTGTGCTGGGCTTTTTCAATTTTGTTCAGTTTGGAAATAATCATTCTAGGTTTTCTAGTTATCGCACAGATTTCGATGAAACTTCATCTGGTGAAGTATTTTATGGGCATGTAGGCACGTTCATGTAGAAAAGAGCTATAACACTCAATCTCATAACTCTTTATTTAAATTTAGAATGCGTTAGAGCTTTTTTATTTATTTAATTTTTTATATTGAAAATCCACTCTGTAGGAATACCTAACGACATTGAAGTACTTCCGTGCGAAATTTGATGAAGATCCCACGTAAACTGGAATCTCCCCAAAAACAACAGTGTTGTAAAAAAATCCCCCGCCAAGAAAACCTTAAATACTCAGCCTTAAAAAGTTATGATAACGAGTTTTCCCGCCAAGTTTGTGCCAAATTACAACTAACCTGTATATATAGTTCTTTTAAATTGTTTTCAGTTTTGCCAGGCGGGAAGCTTTGTCTTGTGAGGTGGTTGCTTAATGAGTAACAACTTCCCGCCTGGCAGGACTGAAAACAATTTAAAAGAACTATATATACAGGTTAGTTGTAGTTTGGCACAAACTTGGCTGGAAAACTCGTTATCATAACTTTTTAAGGCTGAGTATTTAAGGTTTTCTTGGCGGGGGATTTTTTTACAACACTGTTGTTTTTGGGGAGATATCACATGTTTTTGCATTAATATTATTTCTTTGCCTGTTTTTTTTTCTCTTCAAAATTTACTTCGCATGTTTTTTTTTCCCTTCAACATTTTTCTTGGCGGTCCGACATATGTGGTTTTCTTGGCGGCATACATTTGGTGCAAAAGTTCAAGACTCTTCTTCAGTCTAGAATAAATTTGAAATCAATCACAATGTACCACCCGAACCGACGCAAAACAAAGCTAGTTGCTAACAATACTACGATTAAATTAAAAGTTTAAAAAAAAAAAAACCCAACCCTTACTGCCGATCTCATATTAAAATGAATTAAATTGAAGATCCCTTTTAAAAGCCTTATGCAATAACATCAATTACAAATAGTTTATTTGTTAACAAATAAAAACTGGCAACAGATGAAATTATAAATCATTGAGTTTTCTTTCCTCGTGGCCCAACAATGAAAACATAAATGCTCAGATGTTGAACAGAGCTAGTAGATAGAAATCGGACCAATTTTAAGCATTAATAACTCCGGGGTGCGATGACCCCGGGGGATAAATTTTGGGAAAATGTCCTCAATGTCTCATCGAGAATATTCATACCAAAAATCAACACTAAAGACCCCCGGGGAGAAAAGATACGAAAAATAAAAACGAGGGGGGAGGGGGTGGGGGGTCGAAAAACCCCCTATGCCGAGCTTTGGGACAAAATAAATGTGGGTGCAAAAGCAGAGTTCAATCCGAGTTACCGTTTAGTCTGGACCCCTGTCAAACAATTTTTAAAAAGTGCGAAAAATAGCGATTTTATAACATATATCACCCCTTCCCCTGAGGGTCCTGGATGTTTTGCTTTAGTATGTGCCGTCAGGGGCCGCTGGAGATTGAGTATACCAAAAATGAACTCTAAGGATCTTTATGGGGCTGAGATACAGAGGGGTGAAAACCCCGGTTTGGTTACTCGCGTAAACAGTCCTAGTCGCTCTTTTACATTTTAATTGGCGACGGAAATTTCTTGGCGGCTTGTATTTGGTTTTCTTGGCGGGGCGGGACGCTCCCGCGTCCCGTGATTATGTAGTACCATTACATATACACACACGCGCATCCACATATTATTTAATCATAGATAGGCAAATATATACTTGTATTCTTTATACGGTTAATAATTATTAATTCCCACTTGAATCGAAAACACTATAGGCCTTATGTGTATAATATTGTTTGCCGGAATACGTTAGGTCAGACAGGTAGAAATTATGCAGTTGGTGAACATTTAATGTCCAATTGGTATCATTAGCCTTAAGTACAGAACATTTTTCGAAAGGCGAATGCTAACGAAAAGACAAAGCATTTGCATTAAACTTGTCATTATCATTCTAATTATCACAATTATACGTATACTACATAGTAGGAGTAAAAAGATCAATGAACTATATCACAAGGACGGTATGGTTTTTCTTTAACATGTTTAATTGCTTTTGTTTGAAGCAGTTGTAAATATGCATTGTTTTCGTTTACTCATTCATTGCATTATCTTTCCGTTTTTGGAATCTATCTCTGAATGACTGCAATCACTTATTTGTATCAGTTAAATTAACATATTTAAAAGCGAGTAAGACAATCCTTGTATACTACAAGAAGTATTTCTTTTGTACTAAGTCAATAAAAAAATATAGTGATCTTTATACTGTGTGGAGTAGCAATTTTGACTAAAATATTCCCTTCAAATGCATTTTGATATTTATTTCAAATTTGCCTTTTCGTGCACTGTTCTTGACAAAATATTAAATCGATTAAAAAACATTCTATATTTTTAAATGCACCGTAAAATGGGGTGTATAGGAACAACGGGACCAATCGGAACAAAACTTCCGACAGTACAAAGAAATTCTTCATAATAATGCTGTGGGGTATTTTTCGCCATTATTTTTTTTAAAAAGGTAAGATCATAGGAAGTAGACAAAATTACTTTTGTCAATCTGGCAACGCTACTGGCTTATAAAGAGGGCTACACGTGGAATGCTAGAAAACAGCACGTTTTCATAGACAGCAAAACTTCATATGTAAGCAGGTATATATTCTTATATTTTAAACCTAAGCGTGGTATGTTTCAATTATGCATGTATCTGCATGTAACAGAATACCACATTAGAATTTACATTTTTTCTAAATTGTGCCATAAAAATGAAAAATTCTGAAAAATGCTATAGGAAAAAAAAAAAAAACTGCGGGGTGTATCGGAACACTTGGTTCTGTTGTTCCAATTCAAACTTATTTAAAGGAAATTGTTTGAAAAATCAAGATTGTAACCCTAATTCTTTTAGTCAAGACAAGAACAAGAATTTATTACTGTTTAACCCTTCCCGTGAGCAACTAAATCTTAGAATGACAGAAAGTTGCAGATTAAAAAAAAATGTTCCAGGAGACTTCTTTTTACCTAAAATATTGGGGAAACTCATACAGACTTTATGTAGCAGAAGTCCAGCACACAGACAGTGATGAATAAGTGGGAAAATCTTACAGGTCCCCGAAAAATACAATCCCCGAAACCCAGAAATTTTAAGAAACTAAAGAAAAGGCAGCGTTCATCCCAGAAGATGTTATGAAAAAACTTAAGCCAAGCCACAATTGCTAGTTTTAAGGACAAGTACATATTTGTGGACGATATGAGTGACTTCAATTTATGTTACAGCTTTGTATTTCAATTCAAAAGCATTTCTTAAAAATAATTTTAATTTTTCATCAGTTCAAAATCATTTTGAATTTTGACAAATCATAAACGTTTGCTGGTAAAGAAAATAAATTTTTACTTGACAATAACTGTCTGTTCTTATTCTTCGTCATCAATATTACTCATGTTTGTGAGATCTATTACAGGTATTGCAGGTAAACTTGAAAAAAATAAAAATTTTAACATGTGTTTCGATTGACCCCATCAGCGGGGTGATTCGGAACACCCCTAAATTCCTATATATATCAATAATAACTGTTCGAAATATTTTGTCTTTGCTTAGAATATCAAAAGCAAAGCAAGACCGAAGTTTTTACCCAAAAAATCAAATTAAATAAAAATCTTTTAACTACTTTTTTTACAATTAAAGCTGAAAAGTGTACCGATTCACCCCATTTTACGGTACCGTAAAGTCGGGTTACTTGGACCCTGAGGGGTTACTTGAGCCCATTACAGTAAAATGATAAAATCTAGGTTTGGTACTTATTAGTTGAAGACTTGCACGTAGTTCCTCGTTTCTCCTCTAGGTAGAAGCACTCTGCAGTCTCTAATGCTAGTACCAAACCCAGATTTTATCATTTTACTGTGGGCTCAAGTAACCTCCTTGTGGGTCCAAGTAACCCGACTTTACGGTATCATAGTATATTTTGTTCTACATTTATGAACAAAGCAAAAATGACCATTTTTGCTTCTGATAAGCTGCCTGGAGGTTTTGTGCCTCATGTTTTGGACTTTTATTTGACTGATCTCCAATTTCAAATATCTTTCTGTGGTTTCATTAATGGACTAAACTCACACTCGCATCTAACTTCCTGACAGAACTTTGGTTGGGAAGTTTTTTCATTATCTGTCTTGCAGTCCTAATGACGGGCCCAGTGACCATTATTTATCCCTGCATCTGAAGAGCTGGTTACCATTTCAAAAGCTACTTAGACTTCTGAAAAGAATCTGAAGAGCGAAATTTCTCAGAGTATTTGTTTGTTTGTTTCAAATGGGGCTGCGTTTTTAGCTTCTGTCATTTGCAGACCCAGTGCATTCCCCAAAGCGGCATCCACTCTTTCATGCGGCACCACCATCGGTGAGATACCATTGCCGCAAGTATTTTTGACGCCCAGTTTCCCCACTAGATGGAGGCACCTGGGCTCTATTTGATGCGAAACTGCACTAGGAATTTAATTTTGCCACGAGATACTATAAGCCAAACAAGTACTCGAGGGATCTTTTACATGCCGCATAATCATACGACATGAGCGCTGTCGATTTTCTGCATCATGAAAATCCACCGACTGGAGCCGGGTTCGAACCCGCGCTTTTGGGCGTAAGAGGCCAGCGTCTTAACCACTATACCACTCTATCGGCATTTCTCAGAGTATAACTGGGTGAAATCACAAGGTTACGTTATTTTGTGCATAAAATTTGAAGAAGTTGCTCAAGACATAAAAAGTGTTTGGAACAAAGTGAGGTGAAGAAAATAACCCTCAAACTATTCAGAGTTCCTAAAATAAAGTTTTTTTTGTCTCTATTTTCATTTTAATAACAACCTTTAGGTTAAGACCCACTAGAAAATTTGGTTTTAAGCATTTACGCTAATACTGGTTTGAAAATATATACACCTGTGAGGGCTCTTATGACCCCACGATCCGGCCTTCCAAGAAGAAATTTCTGGCTACGCTAGTGGTTATATTTAGTGTTATAAGAAGAGAAATAAGTAAATTATATTTAGGAAATTTCTTTACTAGAACTTTAAATGGAGTTACTTATCTACCGCTTTCATGTTCTTCAACCAATTGAGTTTAAAACCAATGAAGTATGTTATTTGATATGTTAATTTACTGCCACTTAAGGTAAATTACTTCCTTATCTCTATGAGAAACTACTAAGTCTTGTTTTAAAATTAGTCCATGAATTTAGTATGTGCATTCACAAAGGAATAAAAGAAACTCTTACTTTTTGAAGAAGTACTACAGGAACAAAAATATATTTTGCTATATTATCGATATTTTTTGAATTGAATTAAAGAATATCTTTGAAAATTCACAAGAAGTAATATTTCAGTTTTAGTAAGAAAAAAAAAATCCACTTACTTTTGCGACGATCATGCCCGCAAGACTGATGCGCACTCTTGGGTGATGTAATAACTTATACCTCAAATCGACCTAAATAAGGAGGGGAACAAAACATATTTATAGTAATTATCAAAATTAATTTGTTGCTTACTGTAAATAATACGAAAAAATATTTTATTTTCGCATCCGACAAACATATTCATTAAAAACACTGAATTAAAACACTGAAATGTTTAAAATAGAAAAGAAAATATTTTACTGAAATAAGAGTAAAGAATTTTTTAATAAAATATAAAATAAAAGAGTCGTCGGGTTTTTTTTTTTAGTAAAATATCTTTAGTGAAATGTCAAAAAAACAAGAAGTTCCGTCAGGTTTTTTTTTTAGTGAAATATCAAATATAACAAGAAGTTCCGTCAAGAACTAAACGAGCCTACTTTCTCGTACACCCGCATCGGCTTTCCGTTCAATATTCTCTTAAATTGCTGACAGCAAATTGTGTCTAACATACCTTTTTCGCTTTTAAAGCTGATTTCTAAAAACAAAACCTACTTCTCTCATCTGATAAAACAGAAATTAGTTACTGTAATGGGTGAAATATTGTGACTCTGGTTAGGTATGCTGCCAACTTAGACTATACCGTGACGTAGCAGTAATTCGTCTTAACGAGTAATTCGCACAGTAATTCGTCTTAAACGTGTTTGAATTACCGAGGTTCGACTGTATACATTGTTAAAAAACAACTTTCCTTAGGGAAAAATAGTTACATATTTAGTAAAAACAGGGATGTTTCTCTCTAAAAGTCCGTAAAATTATTGAAATCTAGGGATCTTTCTGGGAAACCTTCCCATTAAAAGAGCCAAGTTACTTTTTTTTTGAGTAAACTAGGACTATAGCGCACATGGATTTAGGTATACCTATTCCCCGCAAGTTTTATAAATGAGCTCCCTTCCTTCAATTTCTGTTTTGCCACATTTTTAAAAAACTATTATGGAAACACAAAACAATATGGTGACGGTGAGGTAACATTTATAATTATTAATTTTATTTTAAGATAATAAGTATTTTCCAGGAAAAGGCAGGATTTAGAAAATTAAGCTTGTGCGATTTTACTTTTTTTCCCGAATTTTGTTTTTTCCCCCCTGATATTTGCTATTTACTTTTTCTTTTCTTTCCTTTTTCTGTCTATCTTTCTTTTTTTCATGAGTACAAATTTGCTAGCTCTGTCGCATAAGCTAGTTCATCCGGGTCTTCAACACATAAATTTGGGCCATTACTTATTAAAAAAACCACAAGTGATCCAAAGGTGAGCAAAAAAATTAACCGCTCCTTTAAGTATTTATTTCTTTTAATAATTTTTTCCGTCTCTTTTACCAATATTTTCGATCATCATTTTTAGCTTTTTGAACTTTTCTCTCTTTCTATTCTATTTACATCAGCATATGATGAAATGCGCAACATTTTTTCATCCCTAAGAGGAAATTAAAATTTCGCCTGCACAGCATTCAGTAACTCTCTTCAAATTGAAGACACGAGAAAAAATTGTAGACACAAGAATGTTGCTATTTTATTTTATTTTAGTACACATTTTTAAATTTTCCTGTACGTAAAACTGAAAGCAAAATGCAAAAAACAGTACTTAAAAATGCTCTGTACAGGAAAGGAAGTACAAAAAGAAATTTTTTAGAAGTTAAAGGAAAATGATTTTTTTTTTGAAATTTTGAAATTTAAAACATTTGTACTATCTTATTTTAATACAAAAAATATCTAGAGGTGAAATGTTTCACAGTGCATCTAATTGATATCTCCAGCGGTGCAGCACAATCTTTCTACGTCATTTTATAGTGTAGAAGGGGAAAAATCGAGTTTCGTTTAAAGGAGAGGCTTGTGTAAATTTTCGCCTTCCGAACAACTAAATTCGTCCGAAATTCTTGCCAAACTACAATAGTCAGTAAAGTCATTTTGCTCCCATTTGTGTCTCACTCAATCTGGGTGGGCCGTAGTTATGCTGCATGTGAAGCGCTCATTAAAACGATGAGTAGATTTTAACATCTGTTGCTAAAATATTTTTCAAAACATTGAGCAATCTGCATTCATGCAACTTTTAGTAATTCAGAAAACTGTTTTGCAACTGTACTTGATTCTCATCGGACACTGGTGGAAACCCGTGAAACTTCACAATGTTGTCCAAAAATAATCTGTGACGTTTCGGAATTTTCCTAGTATTTAAAACGTAGTATATACTGGGTAGATAAATGGGGTGTATCTACAGAAATTTCATTTTTTTTCCATTTTAACAATCGTACTGCAGTTTTATCGAACAAATATATTTATTTGGTTTTAGCTGAAAATATAGCAACTTTTTACTTTAAAATTTCAATATTTTATTGATTTTTGTGGGAATTCAAAAACGCATTTCTTCAAATGTAAGCGTATCTAGTCAGTTCAAGGAAATAAAAACGTATCGTTCACACAGGTGGAACACCGCAGTTTTTGTAGTATAGTTGAATAATCGTTTTGTATATAGTTGAATAAATGTCTTTATTAGGATGTTATTAAAACAAAACTTCACAAGATTTTTTCAAAAACGCATTTCTTCAAATGTAAGCGCATCTAGTCAGTTCAAGGAAATAAAAACGTATCGTTCAGGTGGAACACCGCAGTTTTTGTAGTATAGTTGAATATAGTTGAATAAACGTTTTGTATATAGTTGAATAAATGTCTTTATTAGGATGTTATTAAAACAAAACTTCACAAGATTTTTTCAAAAACGCATTTCTTCAAATGTAAGCGCATCTAGTCAGTTCAAGGAAATAAAAACGTATCGTTCAGGTGGAACATCGCTGTTTTTGTAGTATAGTTGAATAATTGTTTTGTATATAGTTGAATAAATGTCTTTATTAGGATGTTATTAAAACAAAACTTCACAAGATTTTTAGACGGAAGAAATCTGAAAAAGTTGTCCTTAATTAAATTGCGAGACAGACTTAATTTCATTATTTTCTGGAAAACCAATGTTATTCATTATTTTTAAATAAGTTATGCGAAACAAAATAGTGAGAATTTTTGAAATTTGTATAGTTTTCATCAATTAAGTTATTTACTTCGCTTGGTCATCTTCATTTTAATCGATTTTTAAGGAAACTGCTTTTGAGTTGGCGAAGTTAGGTGCAGTTCACGTAATATAGAAGAGTAAATGTAATAGCTTAAATTTAAAATACGACATAGGAGAAAATAAGGAAGTATCACAGTTAACAAATAATGTCATTTTTTTTTACTAAAAAATAATTTTTTAAGATTAAGAAAAAGAAAGTAACGAAATAGGTTTTCATACGCAAGACTGAAAGGGTTATTAAAAAAAAGTTACCATCAACGAAAATGAAAAAAACGCTTCCTGATACAAGGCCAGATTTTACAAAGTAGGGCATAAAACATTTCACAGTGTTCTGGAGCTATTTGACTTTTTTTATTATAAAAGTTAACAGACAGCGCAAGCAAGTCTTCCGGTTCTTCTAGACAGAAACCAGTTTCGAGCCTTCCTGGTTAATGGTATCCTTAACTTACTCTGACAGTTATGCATTGTTGTTGTGAAATATGAATTTTGATGAGATTTTAGCTTTTCATTTTTTCAGCGTAGTTTACACATTTGCAAAATGACCTTGTTAGACTGGAAAACTTAGTTTGCTTCTTAAGTAGAGTAAGAGGATGGTAGCCATATAAATGATTCAAAATCGACTATGAAACCACACACACACATTGAATATGGAAAGTAAACTTTAAAATCTCATACACCATTTGCAATTAAAAAAGCTTTTGAATCTACTTTAATAAAATTCGAAGTAATATTTCTTTCTTTCTTTTGATTTAAATGTCATTTTAAAGCAATCAATGAGGGGACGTGAACCGTTCAAGCAACCTTTCCCCACCAAATTTCTGAGTAAACCATCCGAATGAATAAACTTTTTTTTTGTTTGAAAGATCTCGGAGAGGCTCATTCCCATATTTCGCTTTTTGATTTGAACCATTTTTCGTTCAACATTGAACCGTTCAAACAACTTGTCCCGCGATGCTAACTTTTGAGTGAACAGTCCGATTTGAACAAACTTTTTATAATTATTATTGTAATATTTCTTTCTTTCTTTTTATTCAAATGTCATTTTAAAGCAATCAATGAGGTGACGTGATTCAGGGACAGATAAGTGCATTAGTAGTTCAACCGAGACTTCATGAATATTGTACGAAAGTAATCCGTTTGATAGAGTATTCTACAGGAGGAGTATATTCATCTCTAGCGCAATTGATCGTGTTTGGCTCGAATAAATTCTTTCCACCAATAGCGCATCCAAAAATCTTTTCCCACACAGAAGGACTTTTCTCGCTTCGCTAGATAGAATTCGATCGATTTAAGCGCGATCTATTGTAAGATGAGTGTGTGCTTCTCGATGCTTTAGAAAAAGCATGAAAACTTACATGTATTACAAAATGTACTTTTCAATGCACTTTGTACACTGCAAAAAATAAACTGCTGTTTTTACAATATAATACTGGTAGAAGAGGTTCCAGTTTAAAACTGTTTATTACCATAAAAGTAGCTGCATTATACTGTAAAAACAACATTTGTTTTTTACAGTGTATTGCAAAATAACGATGCATTTGGGTCATTCCAGCGAAAATGGTACAAATCATGTCTGAAACTCTTTACTTAACATTATCAATTTAAATAGTTTCCACTAAATAATCATATATTTTTTATTGAGTTTCCATTTATTTGTGTGTAATGAAGTGTAAATAACTAGTACTCATTTATGAAAGGGTTTTAAATATTTTGATCACTTTGTGTAACAGAGTGGAGAAATAAGCCTTTAAAAATATCTTGATAATCACAAAGAAAAGTTAGAATCACAGAACAAGCATAAAGTGGAATGAACAGCCTAAAACTGTAAGTCTGTCTGAAATTTCAAGAAAAAATATACTTTTTTCATCATGAAATCGGCTCTAACAGAGTGGACATCCAACAGTTCAAATTAACTATCAAAAGAAAAGAATGAGGCTCCCCCTGGTTGTTGACTACATAATTCAATGTAGGAAGCTAATCACGGCAGTTATACTACCTATATTTTGAAAAAATTATATCGGATTGAATGCAATTGTTTATTTTATTTCCAAAAGGCTTGTAAAAGAGTGGACATGGATAAATAATAGTGTTTTTTGGGGAATTTTTTTTCATTTGCGTAAACTGCAGAAATGGTGTCAGAAGCATCTTTCGAGCAGTGCAGTGTCATTTATTTTGTTGTTACATTTCAGTTTAATTTTAAATCACATTTAAAATTCTAGCAATTTGAAGCTGGGACACGTCATTTTCTCCTTCTTCTGACGAGGATATTTTTTTTTTTTTTTGTGTCCTTTCTAAATCGATTATACCTAATCAATTGATACTTGATGGCACAAAATTAAATGGAGAACCAATAAAAAATACATTTAATGGGTGGTAGTTATTAAAATTGATTTTAAAAAATTTTAAATTCTCGGACATGATTCATACCATTTTTGCTGGAGTGACTATTTGTAAAGCTCCAAGAACATTGTTTTTTTTTTCCTTCAAAGCTGAAAGCTCTTAGTTTCTAATTGCATAGAAAATGTCGGGTACTTACTCCATTGAAAAAACTAATGAAGTATCGTTTGACATCTCGACTGTTGGCACCATGCAAAATGTAAGATTCATAATCTACCACCAGCAGGACCTCTGGCCATACTGTATCGGGAGAAGCTTGGCGTTTGGAGCGCCGCCTTGTGTAATTTCCTAGAATGCCTCCTTCCAAGGAAACTGAAAGGAAAAGGAATATATTAATAATTACTCAGAAAATTAAATCGACAGAAATGAATTTTTTAACGAAAAGAGTTCAAATTGATAAGAGCAAAATATTTCAAGAACATAGACTTTTCTATATCAGCCGAAAGGTCTGTAACTATAGCACTTTCAAACTGAAACTAATTTCGTGCTTTTGTTGGTGTGAAATCTAAAATTGCAAAAATAATAACTGTACAGAATGTGTTAAAGAACGAAACTACGTTATAAAAGTACCTCACAGTGAGGAGAATGCTATTTTAAACCTCAATACACTTCCCAGTTTGCTGCAAGCAAAATCTGTAAGACAGTTTTAAAATTTTAGACAATCAAAATCTTGAGAATGGTTAAGCATGCGGTCTTGTGGAAATTATCTTCAGTACCCTTAGCTGACATTGAACTTTGTACCTCAGTTTTGGATTCAAATTTGGCTATATATCTTCCCATTTTCACCAAATTATCACCATTTTCATTCATTTCTGGAACAAAATTAGGTTTAACGTCTAAATCAAAAGTTGTTTGAAAAATTTCCAAACTTTTTGTAGCGACTATTTTATCAATTTTAAATCGAGCAATATACTTTGGCCTGAAAATATTTTGGTTTCGGTTAACATAACAATTCTTTTAGCAATTGAAAGCATAGTCTTTTTTGACAAGAACCTACCTACAATTTGAAGTCAGCATGGTCTTAAATAAACTGTATGCAGAGCATCCGTTTAAGTTATAGGTGTCTTCGTCAGCCCCCCCAACCCCCTCCCGTAGTCAATTTTATGTTCACACCTAACGTAGAAAGCAGATCTGCATCCAATGTAGAATGCTGACCGCTGGATTAAGAGAATATCATTTAAATTTGTGACCAGTATAAGCTAAATGTTTTTAAAAAAACTCGACAGGCAACAGTTTTTAACTCAGCTTCTGGTGCATAAGTCGGTAATACTCAAAAGGCTATATGTTTGAAAAGCGTTTTTTCAGAGCAGTTTTTGTCGCTTTTTTAAAAAAAAATAAATTACCTACATATTTTACGAGGAGATATTGCATGTTATTGTTATAGCATGATATTGAATTTCATCGATTCACATTTAATTTCTAAAAATAGTGTAATTAAGAGAAGCCAGCTTTCATAGAGAATGAAAGAAAGTAATATTTACTTTGTTTAAAGAAAATTATGACAGTTGTGGTTAAATTGAACTCTTAGAAGCTGTGATAATTTTCGCTTAAAAAACAAACAAAAATCTATTCATAAGTGTAGGCGATAGGGCATTACAACCAAAAAATTAGCCAAACCTATATTTAGAATCTTAATCAGGTGATAAGGAAAAATTTTTTCATGAGAAGTGGTACTTCAGTATAAACCACATAAAGAAGTACCAAAGAAACTAAATTTCTTTTGATAAGTGTAGTTAAAAAAAAAAAAAAAGGCATTTTAATACGACAAAGTACGCATGCAAAAAAAAAATAAAATAAATAAATAAATAAATAAATAAATAAAAATAAATAAATAAATAAATTAAGAAACTAACTAAAATAACATGTTCCAGACTTTTATTAGCAAATAACAGGAGGCCCTGTAATTAGCCAGGCACAAAGGTATTTCCTAAACTTTTGTATAATTTTTTTTGAATTTCAGAACTTGATTAAATTTTATTAATGAAAATCAAACTGTGAAACATTTTAATTAAATTATTTTCTTTGTATGCTGTGTCAGAAATATCTTTTTTTTTATTTCCCGTTTTTTTTTTTTTTGAAAAGAAAAAGAGGAGAAAGCGTTTTTAACTAATTATGAAAAATCCGGAAGTGATAGAAACATTTGATAAAATCTTTTGTCCATGCGAATGGAGAGCAAAAAAAAAAAAAAAAGAGTATGTTATCTGAAATCGAAAAAGTTTTTTATGTATAACTAGGAACTGTTAAACCTAAGCCTTTGATTGTCGATCAATATCAAAAGAAATTAAAATTATGCGAAATATAAGAGAAGGACTGCTGTAGAAGCATCAAGATGAAAGTTATCAGAAGTATCTTGTACCGCTTTTATTAAGAAGTTATTTCAATTAATAACCCATTCAGAATATAATTTTTTTTCTTCAAAGTACAGCTTTGTTTAACATTCGCCTTTAATCATAAATTATCACTGAACGCATTAGAAATAACATCTCAGTAGCAAAACACAGAGTGCTTCAACAAGACTAAGACAGATTGAACAAGTACTGGAAAGATCGTGCACCGCTTTTGCGATAGAAATTAAGATTATTTCGAATTGGTATTCCATCCAAAACGGGAAAATTGTTTTAGCAGGTAATAGCAATGCTTCAGAATTTGCCTTCGCTTGTTAACAAACATAAAAATCAATCAAAGTAACATTTCTGACAACAAAACAACGATTGCTACAGCAAGATTAAGACAGATTGGACAGCTACCGGAAACATCTTGCACCGCTTTTGCAATAGAAATCGAAACTATCTGAATTAGTATTCCATCTGAAACAGAAATAAATTTCCACGAACCAACAGCAACGCTTCAGAATTTCTTTTTGCTTGTTGACAAACATAAGAAGCACTGAAAATAACACAAAAACAGTGATTGCTACAACGAGATTATGACAGATGGAATAATTGCCGGAAACATCTTGTACCGCTTTTACGCCAGATGTGGATTTTTTTTTTTCGTTATCAAGTGTGTCATCCGAAACGGAAAACGAAACTATTTTTATACCACACATTAATGTTCACTAGCGGAACTTATGTCATCGAAGCTATTCAAGCGGGCCCGATTTCCTGAAGAAATGCCTGAGGCAAAGTCGAGGCTTTTTGATGGTCAGCTCCACACTTGAGTTCCTCCAGGCAACAAATGTGGCGTGTTCTACTTCTGTCAATACCGTCAAACACTTTCCCTTGATATAATATTCTGGACACGTTTCAATCTCACTTTTGCCGTGGTAATTTTCCTTGGTGCTGTGGCGTGTTCCGTAATACGCGGCATTATCGAATTGATGTAGATCGGTCTTGTTGCAACAGAAAGTTTTATTTTTGGAAAGGTTTTTAAGTCCGCGTGGTTTGCTTTTCCCACAGAGGATCAACTATATCCATATTCATCATTTCCATACCTTATCATTACATTCTTAGGATATGGTTTTAGAACTGAGCTAGTGAATCTCAATTAGTCATTGTAATCTGTGATATTTTGGGATATATTTCTTAAAAATAAAAACCTTTGCAAATTTTATAGCTTATTGTATTTTTTTTACACGGGGATAAACATGATGAGCTGGAAATTTGACTGGCTCCAACGACGATACTCGTATACTAATTTAGATTTTTTTAAAAAGGAAAACAAAGTGATACAAATAAAAAAAGTTACTGGTGTGGAACATAGCAAGGCCGTAGTGAGGCCGGAAAGCGAGATAGATTTTTAATTGTTACTAGATTTCTAATTGCTATGTGTTGTGTGTTGTTTAGAATGAAAACAAAATTTCTCTTGTGACTTTCTAAATTTAAACTGGCGACAGACCTATTGCGAGCATGTGGTCGTTTAGTTGTATTTTTATTGCTTCCACCTGTACGCTACAAAATATTTTATCTTTCTAAATTTCATGTAAACATATTTTTCATATAAAAATACTAAAATAATTGACTCTTAATTTATTTTCAAAAAAATTAGCTTAGAGAACTACTTAATAAAACATTTACAAAAACATATTTTTTTTTTTTTGGCATCATTCAATGTTTCAAACAAATATATTTGAAACTATCCTTTTAGCATTTTTCACTTTTAGAACCTGTTCACATCATACGAGTGTTTTGCATTAGCATGATTAATGGCTAGAGCTGATATTCGTAAGGAACACCTAGTAATCCATGAGAACATTTACATGCAACGCGCGTTGATTTCAACGCAACTTCGATGCTGTGATTTCGAATATCGTTTGCTTGCTAACGCAGAGCAATCGCAGAGCCAACGCGCTATAACTAGATAGCTTAGCATTTCACTAGCAAGCGTTATATCTGATATTGCGCTGCATTAGAACTATCAATGGTTAGAATTGATGGTTATGATGTTGCACGATCGTAAGGAAAAAAATGAGGTAAACGGGCCTAAACAAGTTGAACAATTGTGATTAAAAAAAAAAAAAAACCCTTTTTATTATGCTTTATTAAAAATGAAAAGAAAAAAGACTGATTGATTATTTTATTTTGGTATTATATTTTATTTGTTTGTAATTTAAATCATTAATCTAAATATAAAACAAGTACAGAGCTTTATAATCTCACTCTTTTTAAAATTTAGAATACTGTTAAATACCTAAGGATTTGAGAACGTCTAACAACATTTTATCTTTAGACAGTAATAGCCATAACGCTACCGCAACATCTTCTAACATCATGACATTTGATCCCAATGAACGTTGGAACAAAGATTAGAAAACTTTAATTACTATTCTTTACCTGTTCCTATTGCACTTTTGCGTCATATTGACGGCAACTTTGACCTAGTTAAAAGATGGAAAAAATGTGGATTTTGTGGTTTAGAGGTTATCCTTTTCAATGACTTACGACAGGTAAAATCACCTTTACCCTTGATTTTGAGTAATGTTTCAAAATTCCACCTTGGGATTTTTAAACTGGGTTTTAATAGTCGCAGGTAGTAGATTGGTGAAAATATTTAAATTTATATCAGATAAAATCTCGATGAGACGTCGAGACACACCAGATGAACAACGATCCGTGTAAACCGTTTTGTCAGTTAGAGATATGGTGTGATTTAGGATCGTTTCAAGGCTATGAAATAAAGAATTACATGTCATTGAAAATAAATGAATCCTTTACAGAATTCTGTCTTTAATACTTTTTACAATTTTATTTTAGGTTTCTGAGAATTCACACACGTTTTCTATGCTCATTCAAGTTTAAATGATTACATAAATGTAGAAAACTAGTTAAAAAAATAATATGAGATAATTGATATCAACGCTAATTAAAATCGTAGAATTCTGTGAAGTAGTTTTAAAAAAACCTGAAAAATTACGAATCTAATGATACCTGGTCAGTTCACTAACGTCCGAAAGAAAGAAGTATGACATAGATAGATAAATAGAAAGATAGATATATAGATAGATGCACAGATAGATATTCTCAGTTTTTAATAATATTAGATGCTGAGTTTGTGGATGATGCAGAGCGGATTGTATAGTCCTTACATTTTAAAATTGAAAGAATTTTGCTGTGCGAGTTCCAGTTTTTTCCAGTGAAAAATAAGTATATTTGCGAAAACGCTGTTCGAAACGTCACCAGCTTCGTGAATGTAGACTTCTAACTATCGTAAAAAAAAGCTTAGATTTTAAAATTGAAAGAGTTTTGCTACGAGTAATAGAGGTTGCTCGTTAAGAAAATTCTGAAACATCACAGATTATTTCTGGGTAACATTCTAGGATTTTACGAGTTTCAATCATTCTCCAGTGAAAAACAAGTATATTTGCGAAAACGCTGTTTGAAACGTCACAAACTTCATGAATGCATACTTTTTACTATCATAAAAAAGAAAAAGCTACTAGAGTGAAAATATATTCAGCTTCTAAAATATACGGTTCACGTTCAGCACAACTGCTGCCCTTCCAGATTGACTGAGCTTCAAATAAGGTCGAACTGCAGTCTCTGAAAACCAGTTTTGCAAGAATCGTAGGCAAAGAAGCTACTTGGTATTTGCTTGCACTTTTATCGTAGTTTCTGCTATATTTGTTTAAGTCATTTTCTTTGTAAGTTAGGAAGATACCAAGCTAATACTATAAACATGCATATCTGTTTTCGCTCAAGGTTAATGACTTATCCCAGGAATATGATTGGCTGACTTTATTGGTAAAATTTCTGAATTATATAGAAAGACTCTAGGTTAATTTCTGAAAGGTTATTGACTTAAAGTGGAAAATATTTCTATTTTTTGCCCGATACTGGCAGAAATTTAGTACATTACTTGTCCATTTTTTTCCAGGAACGTTTCGGGTTTTGTTTAGTTTGTATAGTGTGGAAATGACTGATGCAGAAGGCGTTTTAACTTTTCTTTTTAACGATATTGCTTTTTTAAAGCAGACGGTATTTTTTACATCTTGCTTTCTTTCATCTTCGCTGATTTTTGTGATACTTCAGGTTGAAAATAAATTCGGGGTTTTGTCTTAAGTACGGATTAACAATAGTAGTAGGAAGCACTTTGAGAGTGTCTTTTTGCCGCTTAGTGTAATTAGAATATAAAATGTGATTTAAATTTGAATGAAATCCAACAATACTATGAAATATCAGCTAAATTATAATATTTCACTTAACCCATTAATGCCTGACATTTTATTTTTCAACGATACTTTGTATACTGGTTACAAATAGTGTTTAATGGACAGGAAAAATAGTTAAAAAATTATCATGTAAAAAATAAATTTTTTATTTAAGAAAGAAAAATCGTCCCTAAAAAGGGACGCTAGGCACCAGAGGGTACATACTTTTTTACCAAAATTTTTTTTCTGCCTACGATGTAATATTGAAAATGACAATTTGTAAGAAGAAATAAAAGCAGCAATTAACATAAACTGGGAAGTAGATTCAGAGAACAAGGAAATATTGGTGTTGTCGAGTATGAAAGTCAGCAAAACATTTGTTTGCAAACCTACGTATTGCATTTGCTGCATTCCGATAAGGTCTTTTACTTCAATAGGCACATCTTACCTTTGTCTTATTTAAAACAATATAACAACTAGCCCCATAATACCTAACTCAACTCTCTTGAGCTCAATGCATGTTGTACAGCAGCTTTTAAAATAAAAATGAAGAGCGGCTACCACCATTTTTTAGAGTGGATCAAAAACCGGTAGTTCCCGATATTTGATGCATTGGATCTTTTTCCCTATGTAACGTTTGTATTGAGCAACCATATATATTTGGTTCATCAATTTCAATTACTTTCTTTTCGCTGTTGGACAATCGCTTAGCCTTTACAATAGGATAAACTCCATGAAGATTCAATGCAATAGTTATGACATTGCTATTATTCCACCGAACCAACGTAATATTATTTTACCTGTCATCGACATTTATTCAAAACTTTCTCTCACTTCTTTTTTGAACAACGTAACTTCAGTTCATGAGCATTTTTTAATCCGATTCTTGCACAAAACCTTGCTGAGACAAATAATCATGTAGGAGAGCAAGAGAAGTAAATAAATTCTCACAGTAGAGATCAAAATTGGCATGCTCAAGGAATTCTGAAATTAAAACCCCAAATTCCCAAACAACAGACACATATGCAATCCTTGAATTCTTCATCAAGGTGAAATGCTAAGCTTCTGAAACAGCTTAGGGCTTCTTCCCCCCCCCCCCCAACAGTCAGACTAAACAATAATAAACACCTAAATGCATAATGGAAAAGTAATGAAATATAAGGAATAATTAGTGTTTTAAAGAATTACATTTTTGAAATAGCTTTCTTTCAAAATTTACCTTGAGTATTTTTTGTAATTAAAAAAAAGAAGAGAAAATATTTAAGAACATTGTATAATTAAGTTTATATATATTAATTAATTTAATTTAATTAGATATTGAAAATAAAATAAGTTTTAAAAATGACAATTATTATCTGTTTTTCAGTCTAAAAACATTTACTAACTTCTTTGATATAAATTATAGATTCTAAGCAAGAAATCAGCAACGGTTAAACAATGCAGCCTTTGGTGCCTAGCGTCCCTTTTTAGGGACGTTCTTAAATTGCTATAAAATCCTAAAAAAAATAAAATTTACAAAATTGCAAAAAAAGGTAAACTAAAACATCGATCAAAGTAGCACATATATCAAGCACAAATAGATTTACTTGTTAATAACTTTAAAAACTTAGCTTTTTGTTCTTGAGATTGCGAACGATGTAATTTTTGATAAAGATCATAATCAAATGGCTACAGATCACACTTTATTGCGGTTATGTGCTGCAATCTGTTAATACAGAATTGAAGCAATACCAAAGTAATAATTGAACACAATTATTTGGTTGAAATGTTCATTTTTGGAAAATTCAGACACACTTTTCGGACCGTCCCTAAAAAGGGACGCTAGGCATTAATGGGTTAAACATAGTTGTAGAAATACAAGTTGAGTTAAAAAAATTTCCTCCTACAAAAGTTGTTTTAAAAATCCTAGAACCTTAGATTATGTAATCCTTAGATTATTTTACTTTATGCTTGTTCTTTAATTAACTTTCAGTTGCGAGAAGAAAGATTTTTCAAAGTCCGTTTTTGTCCACTCTGTTTTACGTAGTGGTCGGAATATTTTAAAATCCTTCATAAATTGCAAATGGACTAATCATTCGTACTTAATTATTTACAAATACATAGAGAATCAGTAACAAATTATTTGCTGCGGAAATTCGTAAGTTAATGAACACAATTTAAAACTGTATTGTATAATTTTACTGTAAAATTATTTAGTGTTATTTTCGTGAAAATGATTCATACATAATTTCATAGTTTTATGATTGAAAATGCGTGCTCAAAAGTTATTAAAAAACTACGAAATATTCCTCAGTTTTGCAATCAGAAAGCAGTTTTTCACAAATTTAGCACTAGTTCTAAATTAACTCTAGTTTATTTCATTTTCTCTTTACAAGGAATAAAACTAGCACTTCTGCGACGATATACTTAAATGTTTATAAAGTGCAAATGGGCATTCGAACAATGCAATATACCGCTCCTATTGTGTGCAAATGATTTGCGTTTTTCTGCTTAACAAAGAAAAATAATTGCCTGCGAAAATTCACCAATTCTTCTTCGCTTTATATCTGGTTTTACATTTCTTATCGTTTTTCAGTCTTTTTAGCTATAATGTTAGTGGAATGAAAGAAATTGCTCGTAATTTTGAGATTAACTTCATTATTAACGATTTGATTTTCAGTGATATGAGTGTTTGCTTCCGAAATTTATATTTTTCTCAAGGGTGCTTGTAGAAGTCATGCTTCTTTATTATATATTTATTTTAAAACTTTTATTCAGATACATTTTAATCAAGCTCAGAATAATATTAACTGTTATACTGTAAAGTCAGTTTTCACAAGCTTGTATTTATTTAATACCTATAGCTTCTGTCGCAATATAGAATACATATGGAAAAAACGCCATAAGGAGATGCTAAGAATTGCTTAAAGAAAATTGACGTATTTATGAAAGAAATACGTAGACGTAAAATGAAGGATCGGGCGATATTTTTCTAATAGCAAAATTGAATAAGGAACAGTTGCAGAAAGAGGCTTAACCCATTAATACCCTGACATTTATTTTTCCAAAGATATTTTGTATACTGGTTACAAACAGTGTTTAATGGACAGGAAAAATTATAAAAAAAAATAGTATGCAAAAAATAATTGTTTTATTAAGGAAAGAAAAATCGTCCCTTAAAAGTTATGATAGACCCCAGAGGGTACATACTTTTTTTACTAAAATTTTTTCCTGCCTACGATATAATATTTAAAAAGACATTTAAGAAGAAGAAGTAAAATCAGCAATTAATATAAACTGGGAAGTTGGGAATTACTTTGAAAACTTAGCTTTTTTTTCTTGAGATTGTGAACGATGTCATTTTTGATAAAGATCATATTAAAACTGCTACAGAACACATTTTGGAATTGTTATGTGCTGCAATATGTTGATAACGAATTGAAACAGTACCAAGGTACTAATTGAACACTATTATTTGGTTGCAATGTTCATTTTGGGGAAATTCAGACCCTTTTTTGGACCGTTCCTAGAAAGGGACGCTAGGCATTAATGGGTGAATCACCCTCATAATTGTCGTGAACACTAGTATGGGGTCTCGTAACAAAGCAAAATTTTCTCTAGGGGAGGAGTTGTTTATGTTTATCAGGTTCATGCTTTTCCCCAACCGATCCGTTTTACTCTTATTCATAAGTTCTTTTAATCACACACGATAGGGTCGAACCTCCGAACTTACCGCGTACAGAGCAGAGCGAGCATTTTGACCACTGCGCCAGTTAAGGCACATTTTGGAAACATTCATAAGATTTCAAGAGCTCTGCGCAGATATTTGTCAGAACACATGTGCAAAATATTCCAGTAATTTAAACGCTTGGTGCAACTTTACACCGGCTGCGTGAAACTTCCCTCCAAAAGGTAGAGCTTTCTTAAAACTGGAACACCTTGCTCGAGAAGTTGTGTAACGTTACACCCATCACTAATGGTAACCTTACACATTTTTTTAGTGAACAGTTTTTTTAGTTTTTTTATAGCTACATGGTGGAGATGGTTGGCAGGTTCTGCAAATATCAAGATCTGTAACTTGTGAGGGACCAATAAGCAGCTTCATTAGAAATAACAACGACAACATCAAAAAGTTCTCTCGATTTTACAAGCTAAAAGCACGTAATTTACCAATCTACAAGTTTTACAGTAGAATTTATGAGTTGAACTCAATAGACAATTTGTTTACAAGAACGTACAGACCATACTATGAATGCTAATAAAGCATCAAAACCTCAGGCATGAGATAAGACTGCATTTCATGACACAGTTTCAGATGCTTAAGTTACACGCATATTCCTTTCACAATTTTCAAACTTTGTAGCAACCGACCTTTAAGGAAGTTTTCTCTAAACATCTGAAAGTCATAAAACTACATTCTTTCTAGAAATTTGACCGTAAACAAAGGAATGAAAAATAACATACAAATGATGTACAAATGGAAGAAACAGGAAAAATACTTTTAAAATGCAACGAGACAGAACAGAGCTCATTTTGCCAAGATTATTAAACTTTAAAGAATATTGTAGTTTTTAATGTGAACTTTTTTTTTTGTTCGTTTTGTTTTAAATAGTTCACATAATTTATTTTTTATTACGGGAAAATTTTAAAACCTTATATGAATCCTGATCGAATGAGTAGATTTGTTTCGAACAAACTTTATCGGAATGAGCTTATTAAGTAGAAGAGCTATAAAGAATTATTTTTTCGGTTAATTTTCAAGGGGAATTTTCTGAGTAGTTCAACTATTTTTAGCATCAACTCCTACAGGACAAAATTTATCTTCAAATAACTTCTAAAAATAAATATTTTGTGGAAATAAAAATGGAAAAAAGTAAGAAAGACTTTGAATATACTTCTTTTTTCCTTTTTTTTTCTCTTTTTTTGCGCTAAGAAATCAGAAAATTGTTAATATTGGAAAAGAAATGAATTCATTCGTAGACTTAACATTGGCAAAAGTTTGACAAGTTAGAGGCGGACTGATTGAATCAAAGTGAAATGAAATCGAAGCACATTTATTTTGACACAACGTAAGAACTGAAGACGATTTTTTCCCCTTGATACAAACAGGCCTTTCATGTAGAAGTTTTCCTGAGTCGGGGAGAAAGTAGATATTATGCATATACACTGCTCAAAACGATTAAAGGATATTGTAAGTTTCCTATAAAAAATGGGTTTAAACATTTTTTAACAATTTTGTTTTTGCATAAAAGGGAAGAAGAGTGTTACAAATGTAAATTTTGCTCATTTCCAAACTTCATAGTATGCAAATTTTGAGTTTGACGTTGAAAACGACTCTTTAGTGGCAGCGAATGAAATTTCACTCTCACTTTACTATAAGATAAGGCAGAAAAGAATGATCGACGTTCTGTAAGAGCATTGTTCCGATGTGTACCATGTGTCAACGAAGACATTTGATCAATTCAGAAGTTTCTAGAGTTGTTGGCAGACTAAAGGGAGGCCAAACACAAGCCGAGGTAGCGGAAGCCATTGGAGTTTCTCAAAGTGTAGTTTCCAGGATCTGGAGCCGTTTTCTAGAGACTGAAAGTGTTAACCATAGGTCAGGGCAAGGACGTAGACTGGCTACGACGCCCATTGAAGACCGCTGTTTAGCTTTATCGGCTCGGAGGCACCAAAATATAAGTGCCACTCAACTGCAACGACAACTTTGCTCGGTTACTGGCAACCGTGTTTCGACACAAATTGTCCAAAATCGACTTCACGCCGTTGGCATGTATGCCCGTCAGGAGCGGATACAAGGGAGGGGCGATGGGGGCGATCGCCCTTCCCTTGGGGGACTCTTTTCCTGTAGTTTTTCGACGTTGAAGTTCTAAAAATGCGATTTTGTACCAGTTTTAATGAAGTTAGGGAACGAAGGTTTGGGGCTCTCCCCAGAAATGTTTCGGAATTGAAGTCCGAAACCTTTACGATCAATATTTGTAATCTGGTATGCATGGTAAAATTAAGAACAATCAATCGCCCCTCCCTTGAAAAATTTCTGGATCCGCCCTTGATGCCCGTCGACCAATGGTATGTGTCAGATTAAGTGCAAGTCACCGTCGTGGCCGTAGAGAGTGGGCAACGGAGCACGTTAGTTGGGGAAAAAAAAAAAAAAAGAAATGAGTGGTGTAATATCCTGTTCTCTGATGAGTCCCATTTTTTTCTTCATTCTGATAATAGGTGGGTTTTTATCTGGAAGGAACGTTGCACAAGAAATAATCCAGCATTTGTGCGCGAAAGTCAGATTTGGTGGTGGCGGTGTGATGGCATACGCCGGCATTTCCATTGATAGTCGAACCGACCTCCATATCTTCCGAAATGGAACTCTGACTGGTCATCGATATAGGGATGAGATCCTCAGACCTATCGTCGTCCCTTACGCTGCAGCAACTGGAGATAAATTCATTTTAATGAACGACAATTGCAGGCCACATCGTGCTAAGTTGGTGAATGATTTTCTTTTTGAAGAAGGAATCATTCGTATGGAATGGCCAGCGTGTTCCCCGGATATGAACCGAATAGAGCATGTTTGGGACGTCCTAAGAAGACGAGTGGCTGAACGCCTATCACCTCCAGAAACTCTCCAGGCACTCAAAAGAGCTCTTCAGGAGGAGTGGGGCAGAATACCTCAGCCCCTCAGTAATACCCTCATTGAGTCTATGCCTCAGAGGTGTTTGACTCTGCTAGCTGTTCGGGGAAACCATACCCTCTACTAAGTGGTTTTCTTCAAAGGGAAAAATTTGTTTTATTTGTTTTTCTCATTTTCAGAAAATGCGTTTTTTCCCTTTTTTCCCTTTTGTACTCAAAACCTGAATAAAAAGCATTTTTTTCTGCCAAACTAATGTAATTTTTATCTCTTATAGCTTACTACGCGCAGTCGATAATGTATCAATCAACCAAAATGGTCTTTAGGTGCAAAATCAACCCAAAATCTCAATATCCTTTAATTGTTTTGAGCAGTGTATGTAGATAAACACATAATAATTCTGAAGGTCAAAAGGGAAAACCGCTCCTCCAAATAAAGGGCATAGATACAAAAGGTTATCGAGATGAGCTTTTTATATTTTTATTCTCATTTTCAATTTGTTTTCTGCATATGTTTGTTTGGTCAGAATTAAAAATTAAAACTTCCCTTTGCTTTGATGGAATAGAAAGGTTGAAGAGTTGAAACTAAGGGTCTTTTTCCAGTATTTTATGCAAGCTATTTCCTTAATTTATCCACATATTT
>JAXGGA010017199.1:0-24881 GCA_038373865.1 Uloborus plumipes | reverse complement strand
GTTTAAAAAACTTGGGCATAAATGGGTTAAGATCCAGAGAAATTATTTATCACAGTTTGTTAGAAAATTCAGTGGAAACTAAACATCTGAAGTTACACTGACGTATTATTTTTCTTCTTGGAGCTTCTTTTCTGAAAGATTGTTTTTCTGAAAAATTTAGTAGCAAGAGATTTTTTAGTCACACCAGCGACCTGTACCCCTGGATTTGTCGGACCCTCTACATAAACACAAACTAATGGGGAGAAATAAGTTGAGGCAGTTTATTAACCCAATAATACCTAGCGTCCCTTTTTAGGGACGGTCCAAAAAAGGGTCTGTATTTCCCCAAACTGAACATTTCAACCAAATAATAGTGTTCAATTAGTACCTTGGTATTGTTTCCATTCGTTATTAACAGATTGCAGCACATAACCATTGTAAAGTGTGTTCTGTAACAGTTTTAATATGATCTTTACCAAAAATGACATCGTTCACAATCTCAATTAAAATAACTCAGTTTTCAGTTATTCCCAGCTTCCTAGTTTATGCTAATTGCTGATTTTATTTCTTCTCATAAAATGTCTTTTTAAATATTATATCGTACGCAGAAAAATATTTTAGTAAAAAAAGTATGTACCCTATGGGGTCTATCGTAACTTTTAAGGGACGATTTTTCTTTCCTTAATAAAACATTTTTTTTTACGTAATATTTTTTTTATTACTTTTCCTGTCCATTAAACACTGTTTGTAACCAGTATACAAAATATCTTTGGAGAAAAAATGTGAGGCATTAATGGGTTAAATAAAACGATGTATATTTTTGTAGATATATGCTCAGTATCGCCCATATTATTATCGTTTGTCTGACCCTATTTTCCGTATCATATATGAGTTCTCTATTCATTTTGGAACTAGCTGCGAAACATGACGATTTCATTTATTTTGAGCTTCATCTGATTTGTTGTAGGTTAAAAAAAAAAAAAAGAAAAAAAGAAAAAATAAATTTGTTGACTACTCGCTTATTACCCGGTGTTGCCCGGGTGCTTATTAATACAACATAATGGTTCAAACAGTGTTGAACGCAAATAATTATAGCAGCAATTGTTTTTCACTTATTTCATGCTAAAATGAAATAGGTGAGCCTTAAATTGATAATTCATTGTTAATCGTAATCTTTGTTGGAAAATAATCATACTTAAATGTGTTAAATTTTATCAATTTGTATGCTTAAAGGCTCTGCAGGCTATTACTCTATCTATTCAAAATTGAAAGAAAATGGCCATTTTGAGAGAAAAAAAATGTGAATTTTGAGCTTTTTGGATTTTTTTAAAATTTCAAAACCCCGCCTATGTGAGTTCTAGTGCATCAAGGAGCCTCTGTGCCAAGTTTGATGAAAATCCGACGAAATTGTGGATTTGTATAAGGAAAAAACATGTATACAGATATACATCCATCCATTTATATATATATATATATCAGGGACGTGCCGTCTGGGTAGGCAAGGTAGGCAGTGCCTACCCTCGAAGAAAACAGACCAACCTCACCACTTCATTCAATGACATTTGATGCGTTGTTTGGAAAAAAAATATTTCGGTTGTACACAGCAATAATAGAAAAAAGGGAAAAAAAATGGAATTTTTTCATTTTGGTACACTTGAAAAGCAACGATCGACGCTGCTTTTCGACTTCCGTATCTAAGTATCGATTCGCCGATGACCTGAAGGCAAACCTCGTTTTGTATTGGAAGAATTAAAGTTTTTAAAATTTTATTTTCAGATTATTTTTTCGGATCATTTAATATTCCAAATAATTTTATTTTAGTGGTGCCATCTGTTGAGTAAACGATTAGGCGTGACCTTCACTCATCGCTACAGATACCGCATCGGTTTTGTGTGTGCGCGCGCAACTTTTTTCGCTTGTCAGCCATTTCAGCCAATCAGATACTTTCACAGCTTCCCTTAGATGTAAAACAAGTCATCGGCGATGATCCGCGGAAATTTTATGTGCAAAGCATTTTGTTTTTACTGGCAACTCTCAGTTTTGGCGGATCGTGGGGGTTGGATGGGGAGGGGTAGAGATTTTTTTCTCCTGTTTCGTTCATTCTTTTTTTTTTTTCAATTCGGTGCGTCACATTTTTCAAAAAAAAAGGGGTTGCGGTTATCTTACGATGGCGCCAATATGAGCCCGACGGGTCGAAAACAATATTGTTTGCAACTACAGTAGTTTTGCATGGGGGAAAATACTGTTACCTTTTGTGTTTTGGAACTTTATCGAACTTTCAAAAACGAATATATGTGTGCGTGGTTTGGTTTTTTTACTCTCTCTTTTTAGTTTCAATTATAAATGTTTTTCATAAAAAGTAGTGCTCGTTGCCGTTCGAGCTTTGCATTTCAGCAAGCTTGAACTTTTCAAATTGAAAAAGAAGCATCTGTGAACCAAGATTTTTACAAGGTAAGTAAAATTTTTTGAATACTTGATGAAATGTTCTGAAAGTATGAGGAGCTTACCCCTCCCTCCCCCTCACACACACATTCGTAAAAATCTGTAGCAATATATCATTTTTTTAAACACATTGCAATATTGTTATTCTTCAGCAATGAAAAAAAGAACCAAATAATGGACATCGGAAACGACAGTTCAAAATTTTCGAAAACTGAGAAATTAAATTTCGGAAACGGCAGCCCAAAATTTTCAGAAATTTCTTATCACAAACACCCCTGAGCGAAACATATGGTCTGATATATTTCTTTAGGGACCTGAAAGTTAGCGATGACTGATGCTTGAAGTCACGCCTCGCTACTGATATATATATATATATATATATATATATATTTTCTTCTTATGAGGAAAGAGACGAATTTTATTTCTCTAATAGTTTTTAGTGAATAAATTTGGATTTACTCTATTTAATGCTAAGTTGCATTGCAAGCATAATATTTCAGTTACTGCATTCAGCAGTATTTCCCAAGTACCAATTTTTGATGTAAATCGAGAGCGATAAATATAGTTAAACAATTTTAATTATTTCGAAGTTTTAGCACGAAGATCATTGAATTAAAACTTCCGGGAGAGCAGAGTTATAAATTGCTGTCTAGGGATGAATTTATTTTCTTGCTTTTGGCTTTTGCAAGTTTAGTCAACAGCTCTAGAGGATAATCACTCAGAATGTCGGTTATTTATCTTCAGGTTATATTGTCTCGGGTGCTTAATTTTAAGAGAATTCAAGCTTAGAAAGTCTTTTAATAGGGTGCGTATTTTTCTTCTGAAATGTACGTTAGAAGAAATTAGGAAGAGTTAATGCTATTTAGTTTTTAATACTTTATTATAGATGAAAGTTTATTTATTCGCTTGGGTTAAAACAATTTCAGGAAATATTTTATCGTTTGAAGAGCTTGTTTTCAAGTGACGGTTAAGTCATTTTTTCTAGTTTGAAAAAAAAAATGAAAGATTTATTATTGAATTCAATGCAAAGATAATTTTCAGTAGTAAGCCACTAATGATAATAGCACTTTACACACTCCAGGGCCCCCCGTGCCTACCACCTCTTGTGGTTTAACGGGGATAGGACCCTGAAGAGCGCTCTGTTCTTTTTTGAACCAGAACCAAGGCTCGAACAAACCCTTGGCCCAGCAGCCCCAAAGGTATCGTTTCACTTGGAGAACTTTGTGACCACGACATTTTTAACGTCCCCTAGCCACCGTTAATCAAGACGGTGGATCTTTGATCGGCTGGGATCGAACCTGGGTTCCTCCGGACACTAGTACGACGCTTTACCGATCGGGCCCCCACGACCCTTATGATAATAGCACTAAATTACATGGTTAATAAAATCCTGATTGTACTGTTGTTTATAAATAAAGTATGAAATACTGTCCATCCGTGAAAGCCGCACCTGGCACTCGCGAAAAGTTCCAGTTAAAAAAGAGTAGATGGATTGTGGTGATAACTTTCCGAAGTTTTCAATTTTCACCTTGCATTTGCTACATCCTTTTGACATATTCAATTAAACTATGTATCTGAAATTAGCATCGTTCCACGTAGTTTGAAACGGCTCAAAATGCTTCTTATTATTCTTCCCCTTATTGTTATCTTATCTATCAACCCTATTTTGGTAAGATCAGAGAAAAACCTGACGCATGCGTAAATGCGCGGAAGGTTTTACCTAAGAAAAGCAGACAGTAAGTAACTTTCCCCTTTTGGAATAAAAGTGTTTAAGTTGTTTCCTTTCGGTACAAGCAAATACAAAATCAAAAGATTTACTTTCATTGGATTTACTTTCATTCTAGTTCAAGTGGAAACAAGTAGTTCTGTCAAGAACTAAACGAGCCTACTTTCCCGTACATCGACATCGGCATTGTAGCATCTGATCAATATTCTCTTGATTATCTGAAACTAAAAATTATGTCAAACATATCTTTATAGCACTTAAAGCTGATTTCTGAAAGCAAAATATACCCCTCTCATCAGATAAAATAGACACGTAAAAAGTAAATAAACGAGTCAATAAAATTTTGTCGCACTTTTTAAAGAATGTAACTGTTATAGTTCTTCCGTAGAAAAATTCCACAATCGTTTTCAAAAGAAAAAAAAATAAATAAATAAAATAAAAGTACAAAGAACTTCAAAACACATTTTATCAAAGAAAGAAAAAAAACTTGTTCGTTAATAAAATGTCTTGAATTTCATTTTTAATCCGTTGCCAGTTGTTAAATATAAATAAGGAATAAAATGCTCTCGTGAATGAAAAATTTTTGTTAACAAAAAAAAATCGTCTGATAAAAAAATAATAATAATAAATTAAACAAACAAATAAATAAACAAACAAAAAATCGTCTGCCCAGTCAGTCATTTTTTCTAAGCCTGCATTTCCGCCATGTTTGCGGAGTCGGAGTCGGAATCAGAGTCCTCACAGAAGATTATTCAGAAAAGTACTTTACAATACATTATTTATCAAAACCATTTTCTTACAAAGTTAGTTTGAAGGAAATCCGCCTTGAAGTTCAGAATCAACATTCAATTTAAATTTCTCCGTAGGCGCTCATGTTAAAATTTTTTCTGAACGGTTCATCATTGAACGAAAAATGGTTCAAATTGAAAAGTGAAATATAGGAATGAGCCTCTCCGAGATCTTTCGAACAAAAAAAAGTTTATTCAATTCGGACGGTTCACTTAAAAGTTATTATGTGGGGAAAGGTTGTTTGAACGGTTCAATGTTGAACAAAAAAAATGTTCAAATTGAAAATTTAAATACGGTAATGAAGCATCCTTGCCGAGACCTTTTGAACAAAAAAAAGTTTGTTTAAATCGGACTGTTCATTCAAAAGTTATTAGGTGTGAGAGCTTGTTTGAACGGTTCAATGTTGAACGAAAAATTGTTCAAATCGAAAATGTAGATACGGGAATGAAGTACCCTTGAAAAGATCTTTCGAACAAAAAAAAGTTTGTTCAAATCGGACTGTTAACTAAAAAGTTAATATCGCGGGCCAGGTTGTTTGAACGGTTTAAAGTTGCACCAAAAATTGTTCAAATCGAAAAATCAAATATGGGAATGAGCTGTACTCGCCGAGATCTTTCCAACAAAAAAAAGTTTGTCCAAATCGGAATGTTCATTCAAAAGTTATTAGGGGGGGGGGACAGACAGACCGACCGACCGACAGACACACAAATTCCCCATCTCAATACCCTACTTTCAAATTTTTAATTTTTCGATATTTATTTCATTTTTTTGTTTCTTTTTGACTTTTTTTTACTTGGCGATATTTTTTTTACTTGGCGATATTTTTTTGGACTTGGCGATATTTTTTGGACTTGGCGACATTTTTTAGATGCATTAAGCCAATTTTAATGCTTTTTTCGTCTCTTTTATTTTTAACGGGAAAGTAGGCTAAAAAATGCCTTCTGTGAGCAATAAAAGCGAAAGGTTAAAATTGAAAAAATACGCTCATTTTTTAGGAAAATAAATTAAATGGTTTACATTTTACGAAAAATTCGGCGCATAAGTGAAATATTTATTTTTAGAGTGCCTCATAAACGAATGAAATTATCATTATATTACTATGGAATGTGCCGGGATCACTAAAAATCGTCGTATAAGTGAAAAAGGCGCATAAATGAGGCGGTGTATAAGTGAGAGTTCACTGTAGATTTAAATTTTCTGTTGCTTAAACGTACTAAAACTGAATCCCGCAATTGTGTTTTAATTACATCTCCGTGGAAGTTAATTTATGTAGTGAAACATTTTGAGAAAAAATGGAATAAAGAATTGCCTATCATATTCTCGCAAACTATAGCATAATTTTCAAGAACAGGTCATAGTATTTTGAGCACATTTCATTAGTTTCAATTAAAAAAAAGAAAAAAATACAATGTAAATGTTTAAGATGCAAAACAACCTGTATAAATGCAATCAAATCTTAAAGCAATTTTTCATCTCTCTCGAATAATTAATTTTCGTACACTGTTTAAAATGAAAATCAGATAAGGTCAATTTAAATTGAATGCCGTTAGCCAGCATTTCCATAAATGTCAGTACAACTAGCTTCAACCATTCGCTTTTACATTTGAAATTAGCCAAACCGGCCAGTTATTTCGGAGGCTCAGGACTGGGCAATTGCCCCCACCTTCCCCGGCTCTGAAATTTTTTTAGTTTTGCATGTGTAGGTGGTTTTTTTTTTGTGTGTGTGTGTGTTTTGATACAATATATATTGTGTATATTAGCAGTGCCCAACTTTTTCTTTATTACGAATACCTTCCAAGATCTGGGGGGGGGGGGGGGGGATCTTGGGTAAAAACAATTCAACTCGCGACACAGTTACCGTTACCAACACATTTGTATACAATTATGTACATATACTGTGTCTATATGTTCATACACGGATACACGTGCGTGCCGGCATTTTTTTGAGAAATTAAAAAACGCCATTGAACTCGCTACACTGTTCTCGACACCATTACCATTACCGACACCTCTGTATATAAATATCTACGAGTACATTAAATTGACCCCGTTTACACGAGGCATGAGTTTCTTTTGACTATTCAAAAGATATTTTCTGAAGATTCAAAAAATACTCACGTACTGTCTGATTTTCTTAGGTAAAATCTTCTGCGTATTTACGCATGCCTCAAGTCTTCTCTGATCTTACTAAAATACGGGTGTTAGGTAAGATAACGATAAAGGGAAGAATAATTAAAAGCCTTTTGAGCCGTATCAAACAACGTGAAACGATGCTAATTTCGAATATGTCAAAAGGATGTAGCAAATGCAAATTTTAAATTGAAAACTTCGGAAAGTTATCCCTCACAACCCATCTACCCATTTTAAGTGGAACTGTTCGCGAGTGGTAGGCGCGGTTCTCAAGGAAGGACAGTATATAAGTATCTACGAGTTCATTATATTGACCTCGTTTACATGAGAGATGAGTTTTGGTTATTCAAAAAATATTTCCTGACGATTCAAATAATACACACGAAACTGATCCAGTTTTACTTCATATCAAGCAAAATCTCTAACCCATTGCGCCACGGTTGCGCCATTGTTGCACCAGTTAAAAAACAAAAAAGCTGTGCGTATACGTTTTAAAGGTATAGCTTGACCACGGAGAGAGAGCGGGTGACCTTGAAGTAGAAATGAACCGCTTCATTTAAAAATAAGTTGGATCAGCGAGAAAAGTAAGCACTTACGGAATTCTTAAATGATTTTACTGCATGTGTAATCTCTCTAATGCTATTTGTTACAAAATAAAGCTCCGTTTCCATTTCAAGGTCAACCATCATCTCTCCGTGGTCAAGCTATAGCAGATGGAATGCTTTTTTATATCATTTTTACCAGTTACCTTTAGCCGCCGACCTCCCAATAGAAACATACCCGAAGACAAACAAATAAAAAATAAAGGCTTTTATATCGAAAACGATTCGCATTATTTAAAAAAAAAACTTCATTTCAAATCTTATTACCAACTGACTTAAATTCTGCAGCCTCGTCCCAAACAATTGAATCAATTTTGACTAGATTCGTCTTTAATCTCTCTCTCTCTCTCTCTCTTTTGCTCCTTGAATCGATTAGTGGGATCTGGCAACTGAATTTGAATTCGCTTCCCCTAAATTCCGCCGGGAATATACGAAAAGACCGATGTTACTGCTCTTTAATGATCTGCGAAGCTTTCGTGAAACAAAGGCGTACAAACGGTGACACAGATCATTATTTGGCTATAGAAAAAAACTGGTCACGCGACGCTTATACGCTTCATGCATTAATTTCTCGTGCCTCTCTTTGCTTTCGTGAAGTGTTGTTTTTTTTTAATCCCGAACTTATTTTTCAGCGTTTTAGGATTACAAATCGATCAAATTCTTCATTAGAAGGGACTTCTTATTTTAACTACTTAAAATATGTAGTTTGACCTTTTATGTCCCAAATTAACCCATTAATGCATGACATTTTTTTTTCCAAAGATATTTTGTATACTGGTTACAGTATTTAATGGACAGGAAAAATAATTAAAGAAATATTATGTAAAAAATAATTTTTTTATTAAGGAAAGAAAATTCGTCATGTTTCGGAGCTAGTTCCAAAATGAATAGAGAACTCATATATGATAGAGAAAATAGGGTCAAACAAACGATAATAATATGGGTGATACTGAGCATATATCTACAAAAATATACATCGTTTTATTTAACCCATTAATGCCTGACATTTTTTTCCGAAGATATTTTGTATACTGGTTACAAACAGTGTTTAATGGACAGGAAAAATAATAATAAAAAAATATTACGTAAAAAATAATGTTTTTATTAAGGAAAGAAAAATCACCCCATAAAAGTTACGATAGACCCCGGAGGCTACATACTTTTTTTACTAAAATGTTTTTCTGCGTACGATATAATATTTAAAAAGACATTTTATGAGAAGAAATAAAATCAGCAATTAACATAAACTGGGAAGCTGGGAATAACTTTGGAAACTTAGCGTTTTTCTTGAGATTGTGAACGATGTCATTTTTGATAAACATCATATTAAAACTGCTACAGAACACACTTTACAATGGTCATGTGATGCAATCTGTTAATAACGAATGGAAACAATACCAAGGTACTAATTGAACACTGATATTTCGTTGAAATGTTCATTTGGGGGAAATTCAGACCTTTTTTTGGACCGTCCCTAAAAAGGGACGCTAGGCATTAATGGGTTAATTACAATTTTTTTTTTAAATCAGCAGGGTCTAAGGCCCCCTACGCCTTAGGGTCCCTAAGAAAACTTTCTGATCGCAGGTACCGTCTGTCAGCCTCTCAGCAAAGTACAAGGAGTGGTACTTAAAATCTTCAGCATAATTACAACCGTATAGGATTCATAATATTAAATTCATATAAGCGGGACTGAGTCCCGTCGCGGCATAAAGGTTAAATTTGGGGCAACTTGAAATGTTGGCAAAGCATAAATTTTCCATTATTTAAACGCAAAGCTGTAAAAATAGTGCACGCGTATCCTTTGTGGCTGGGAAAATGTTTTTTTTTTTTTTAATTCAGAATGAGTTTAGAGCTTCTGAGGTTAAACAGTTGTCTCACTTGTAAATCACTCACTCCAGGGTCCTCCGTCCTCACCTCCCACTACACATGGTTTAACGAATTAGATCGGCCCCTGAAGAGCGCTCTTTTTTTTTTTTTTTTGATATAGACCAAGAACAGAGCAAATCGATGGTCCAGCATTCCAGATATATTTATTTGAAATGGCAACTTGGAGGACTTTATGACCACGAATAAATGTAACGTGCCCGTGTTACCATTAGTGAACACGGTGGATCTTCGACCGGCTTTCATCGAACCCGGAAACCTCCTGTTACGTTTCCGATGCTTTACCGATCATGCCACAGCTTCCTCTCACTTGTGACTTAATTTGCCTAAGAAAATTGTTTTTTTTTTTCAACCTTTTTTTTTCATTAAAATTACGTGGTGTTCATTCCACTGGAAGTGTTCATTTACAGGTCGGTCTGCCCTAAGCAGTCATTAATTCTTTATTTTGGTAGAATTTTAAATCTATTGCGTTATATGTGGCCCAATTGTTTTAGAACTGTTAAAGAATTTTGATTTGAATCTCTGTTCAATATTTGCTAGTACTTTTATTTGTATATTTGTGAATTACAAAATGTTACAAAAATGCAGAAATTTACCGATTCCATACTGATACATTTCTGGATCATCAAAATTATAGCTTTGATTTTATTTTCAGTTGAAAAAATTAATTAAAATAATAAATAAACAAATAAAAGAAGAAGAACAAGTTTAAGCTTCGATAAACAAAGTCTTCATAAAGTTTTTTTGGTAGTAAGTAAACTTTAGGAGTCTCCTGTTCTTAATAGTTTCACAAAAACTTCAAAGATCATAAATTCATTTCTATTGCAGAAATATACCATTCATATGTCAATCTCGATCATCATAAATTCTCTTCACTACTTCAGTTGAAGTTGCCACTCCAATTTGCATTAGAGCTCAGTAGTCTGAATTAACTGAAGCAATAACGATAGAATAGTAAATAGTTCAAGTACTAGAGAATGGTGGAGTAGTGTAGGTGTATGGCTGGAGTGACTACGAATTCGAAACTAGTTTCACGTATAATGAGAAAATAATTTAAAACCTTATACAGCAAAAAAAATGTTGTTCGTACAGTACAATACTGGCAGCATAAGTTCCAGTTCAAAACTGTAGAAGCACAGTAATAATCTGTAAAACTAGCAATTTTACAGTTTTTTGCTGTAAAGCAGCAATTTTAGTTTATTACTGTAAAGCAGCAATTTTACAGTTTATTACTGTAAAGCAGCAATTTTACAGTTTATTACTGTAAAGCAGCAATTTTACAGTTTATTACTGTAAAGCAGCAATTTTAGTTTTTTACTGTAAAGCAGCAATTTTAGTTTATTACAGTAAAGCAGCAATTTTACAGCTTATTACTGTAAAGCAGCAATTTTACAGTTTATTACTGTAAAGCAGCAATTTTACAGTTTATTACTGTAAAGCAGCAATTTTAGTTTTTTACTGTAAAGCAGCAATTTTAGTTTATTACAGTAAAGCAGCAATTTTACAGCTTATTACTGTAAAGCAGCAATTTTACAGTTTATTATCACAAAATTAGCTGTATTATGCTGTAGCAGTATAAAATTGGCAGCAGAGGTTCCATTTTAAAACTGTAAAATGCACGGTAATAAACTGTAAAATTAGCAATTGTACAGTTTATTACTGTAAAGTTGCAAGTTTCACAGTTAATTGCCGTAAAATTAGTCACGAACTAGTAGTTTACTAGTAAATTTACAATTTATTACTGTAAAATTAGCAATATTATCATAAAATTATTTGTATTATTCTGTAAAAACAACAGTATAATACTGGCCGCAGAGGTTCCAATTTAAAACTAAAATTCACAGTAATGAACTGTAAAACTAGCAATTTCACAGTCTATCACTGGAAACTAGCAATTTTACAGTCTACTGCTGTAAAATTATCAATTTTACTGTTTATTACTGTAAAAGTATTGTAAAATTAGCTGTATTATACTGCAAAAACAGTATCTACTTTTTACAAGTGCATAGAAAAGGTTTTGTTTAGTCAAGGGTGGTGATTTAATATCTACGAGGATATTTTTAATCGGTTATAGGTGCATTAGTTTTATTTAAACTATGAATGAAATGAAAGTGTGGCACAGTTATTGGTGTATTAAAACACAAGTTAAAGACAAGTTTCTTCAAAATACATACAAAGTTGCATGTTTGAATAAATTTAATTACTAAGATATTTATGTAATTTTTTTTTAATTTACCACGCGAATTTGCATTTGAAATTGCAATTGCAAAATTTTGCAGTTACAAAAAATTTGTAAACGCAAATTAAGTTTCTTCACAAACACATTAAATTTTATAGACATTTGTTTAAATTTTAATAACATTTTGAAGGTAAAAATTTGCATTTGAAATTGCAATGGCATAATTTGAGGGTTACAGAAAGTTGCATTTTGCGAGTGTAGGTATATTTTCTACTAGCAGTACCCGCACGGCGATGACCGTGCAAAAAATGTAAAGGAAGTCAACTGAATAAATTTAAGTTCACTCCAACCCTCTGAAGTAAAATTAATATTCTTTAATTCAAATGTGCTCCACGACCTTTTGAATTCCACTAAAAGTCATGTTGAAGTTTAAATCACAATGCGCCAAATAAATAATAAAAAAAAAAACATTGAGTTCAGTAAGTAACAGGAGATTTAGTCAATTTTCAAGGCTTAACTCTATACTCAAATTTAAACCACTGAAGAAAAGCAATTTGGAAAATGGACCTAGTGTTACAGTTTTGCGTATAGAGTTAAGCCTTGAAAATTGACTAAATTTGATTAATTAATATCTCCCGTTCTAATTAACCTAGAGAAACGTGCTAAAACTTTTCTTTTTCAGAAAAAAAACTCTTACCAACGATGCATAATGTTTGGTGGAGGGGGGGGGTCCCCCTCAATTATGCCAGTTTCAACAAAATGAAACTAATTAATTAATTTTAAAAAATTTAATTTGAAATTTAGAATTCGGCCTTCGAAGTGCATTTCGTGGGGATGCGGTCGAATTTTTGGTCGAATTTTTTTGTTTCAGGTCGGCAGGTGCTGTGGGGGCTTCTGGCCATTGATTACAAACATACATACAAACATAGCCCGTCATCTTTATATATACAGATACAGCATTATTTAAATAAGTAGACAAAGGCTTCAAGGCAACCGCTTTAAATAAGGGAAACGAGGGATAGTTGGTACATGATTTTTTCCCCACAAAAATATGTAGAAATTTTTAAAACTGAAATGATGGCAGCACTCAATTGTATTTCAAATGCAGCTACATAAATTTTACTTTCCTTATTTCTGAGCAACAGTTTTGCCATTTTAGTTTTATAACACCAAGAAATGTGATTAAACTACCTTGCAAAAAAAAATGTTGTTTTTACAGAAAAAAACTGGCAGCCGAGGATCCAGTTTATTACCGTGCATTTTACAATTTTAACTGGAGAGACAGAGTGTTGTAGTAGTTAAGACGCTGGCCTCTGACGCACAAAGGCGCGGGATCAAACCCGACTCCAGTTGGTGGATTTTCATGATGGTGAAAATTGAGTGTCCAGTCCATGCAGTATGATTACACGGCATGTAAAAGATCCCTCGAGTACTCATTTGGCATTGAGTATGTTTCGGCAAAATAAAATTCCTAGTGCAGTTTCGCATCGCATAGAGCCCAGATGCTTCCATCTGGTGGGGAAACTGGGCGTCGAAATTCTAGTGGTAATAGCACGCCGCCGATAGAGGTGCCACAGGAAAGAATGGATGCCGGTCTCGGGGAATGCACAGGCCTGCAAATCGTCAGTAGCCAACGCAGCCCCATCGAAAGAAGTTTTAACTGGAACTTCGGCAGCCAGTATTATACTGTAAAACCACAGTTTATTTTTTGCAGTGTACTGAAGTAGTCTGGGTAGATTTTCTTGAGTTTAGTTAGTTGAGTTGTTAACCCATTTATGCCCAGTAGCCAAAAAACGGGACGCTTGTTAGTTACTGCATACAAAAACCTGTAATGGGTATATCATTTTACTAAAGCTGTTTTTCCCAAGTTAAATAGTCCTTCCTCTTGAGAAAATCAGTTAGAGCCACTATTTGGACATCAGAGTTTATTTATTGACAGCTATTTTCAGACAAATCTGACGAACAACGATCCAGCATAGGTAGCCACAGAAAGTAAGTTTTTTTTGCGAACATCTTTTTCATAAAATGAAACGATTTTAAGATGATTTGTTTAAAATTGATCACAGATGCTTTCTGTAATGTTACTGTGCAAAAGAAAAGTCAAGTAAGGTCGTATTTTGCTCACATATCTGCCCTGTGTCCCATAAAAACGACGTTAAATAACTTAATAAATATGGCAACGGCGATCTATTTTACGCCTCATGTATGTAAAGCATTCCAAGTAAGAGTTTTAAGCAGATAAAAATTGAAAAAAAATTGTTTAAAACAACTTGGGCATAAATGAGTCAAAATGTTAATCTTTATTTCATTCAACCTATCACAATAGATACGTCAAGAAATATATCTAGTTCCCCTACCATTGCTTAAGAGCCCACATGGTGGTATTTGTGCTTCAAACGCGTGTCTCCCTTGGTTTGTTGCTTTTGTAGAGAGAGCCACGCAGAGAAAGAAAGTGACTTCTTGGATTTAAGCCTTCATTAATCATTTTCTTTCCTTCTGAGAAAACTGCTCTTTTCTTTGGTAGTTTCATATTTTCGACTTGTTAGGCTTAGTTTTGGTTTTGTTTTACTCTGTCTTAAAAGCATTGTTACAGGAACATCGGTCACAATATAGAACCCCCTTCCCCCTTATTACGTTGCTTCGTCCTTTCAGTTTTAGGATAAAGTTTACATTTTCAGGAGTTATGTATTGTGATAGGACATAGGGTGCAGTTGGAGGTCATTGCATCGCAGTATGAAAAATACTTTATCAGGTCTGTTTTACACGCAGAAGGTCCCCGGTTCAATCCCGAGCGAAACCAATAAATGCTCAATTTTGGGGCCGTGGTAACCCGATCGGTGAGGCATCGGACTCATAACCGTAGGGTCCCGGGATCTGATACTAGCCGATCAAAGATCCACCTTCATTACTAATTGTGGCTGGGCGACGTTAAATGTGGATCGTGCTCATTAAGTCCTCCAAGTGAAATGATACCTCTGGGGGAACTGGACCAGGGGTTCGCTCGGCCCTTGGTCTGGATCTAAAGAACAGAGTGCTCTTCAGGGCCCCATCCCGGTTAAACCAACAGTTGTGGTTAGTTCGGGGGACCCTGGAGTGTGTGAAGTGATGTGGGAAGTATGAAAAATGCAGTAAAATCCAAATTCGATTATTCGAGGACAGATTATCCGCTGGGCGGATTATCAGTGGGTCTTTTCCGGCGATGATTTACTAAATGTAGGAAAATGCACCCAACTTAGCTCAGGTTGCAGCCGTTTTAACCCATTTATACCCAGTAGCGTAAAAACGGGACGCTTGTTAGTTACTGCATACAAAAGCCTGTAACGGGTATATACATTTACTAAAGCAGTTTTTCACAAGTTAAATTGTCCTTCTTCTTGAGAAAACCAGTTAGAGCCACCATTTGGACACCAGAGTTTAGTTAGTGACGGCTATTTTCAGACAAATCAGTCAAGCAACGATCCAGCATCGGTAGCCACAGAAAGTAAGTTTTTTTTTTTTGCGAACTTATTTTTCATAAAATTAAACTATTTTAAAATGATTTGCTTAGAATTGATCACAGATGCCTTCTGCAATGTTACTTTGCAAAAGTAAAGTCAAGTAAGGTCGTATTTTGCTCACATATCTACAAAATATCCCATAAACAGGACGTTAAATAACTTAATGAATATGGCAACGGCGAACTATTTTAAGCCTAAAATTTGTGCAAACCATTCTAAGTAAGAGTTTTAAGTAGATAAAAATTGAAAAAAAAAAATGTTAAAAAAAACTTGGGCGTAAATGGGTTAAACTCAGCTACGAAGCAGCTCTCACACACATTAAATATTTAGAAGAGTAGGATAATGTATCGCTCTGTAACAAGATGCTATTGAAAAAAAGTTAATCGCAAATTAGGAAGAGTTTTAAACTGAAAGAAAAAGTAACTAACTGACATTTTTTTGTAAAAATTAAGGTGTGCTAATATTATTTTTGTTATTACATTTTTTAATTCATGAGAGTGCTATTGTACGGTTTTTTAATATTTTTTATTCAATGTTATCGTTTTTCGTACCAATGCACATCTAAATTGTAAGTAAATATCTGCCATGGGTCCACACACAAGACCACACAAATGCACAATAAGATTAAAAGAAAGCAAACTCAAAATAATAATAATAATAATAATAATAATAATAATAATAATAATAATAATAATAATAATAATAATAATAATAATAATAATAATAATAATAATAATAATAATAATAATAATAATAATAATAATAATAATAACACAAAACTCATAAAAATAAACAAATATATACATATATGCAGACACTTTCAATGTTTTTTTATATACAGTAATATAATTTTGTTTTATGAGAAAACACAAAACAAAAAGTTCTAGGGTTTTATCTACGTAACAGTGGTAAGTGTTTTCGATGTTATATTAAGGATTTTGTCTGAATAAATCGATTGGACAAAAAAGGAGCACGAAAATGCCAAAAATATTTCTTTCGTTGAGGAAAACAAATTGATTGGAATAAAGAGCATAAAAATAAATATGCTGATGCAGATATTGTTTTATCTTCGTAGAATACTTATAATTTTACTTTCTCGATATTGGCAGATGTATAGAAACATTATTAAGTGTGAAAAGAGAAATGAAGGGGTATTTTACGCAAAATGACGTTGCATCAAATACCGGAGCTTTTATTTTTGCCTAGATCCGATTTCTCGCAAAATGAAAGCCACAGTGAGAATAAAAATATTTTCATTCTGAACATTTAAGTCACTCATTTGTTTCCAGATGTAATCACTTTTTTAATAGTACTAGCTGCGTGGCCCGGCGTTGCACGGGCTTTAATGTAGTGAAGGCAGTTTGAGAAAACTACTCGCCGCCAAGGCGGCTCGCCTTTAAATTAGTGAGGAAAGTTTAAACAACCTACTCGCTGCCAAGGCGGCTCGCCTTTAAAGTAGCGAGGAAAGTTTCAACAAACTACTCACCACCAAGGCGGCTCGCCTTTAAAGTTCTGAGGAAAGTTTAAACAGTCTACTCGCCGTCAAGGCGGCTCGCCTTTACAATAGCGAGGAAAGTTTCAACAAACTACTCCCCGCTAAAGCGGCTCGCTAAAAAGCTTTCCTGCATCAAAAAGTCAGTCGAATTATTTGTACATGCGTCCGCAGAAATAAAGACAATGTCAAGTAGCGCATACTTAGCGCTCTCCCTAAATAACAAATAAAATTCCTTACCAAAAACAATTATTTCCAAACTGCTTTCTTAGGGAGGAATTCAAGTGAAGCACGGACGATCGCAACTCACCAATGCAATCGCAAATTCCCAAATTTGGATACCTTACAATCGCTAGGAGATGCGATTCTAATGTAATTCGACTTCCAGTAGCGATTGCAATTTGCGATCGCCTCGAAGCGATTGCAATCGTGTTGCACTTGAATTCCTGCCTTAATGTAAAATTAATTGCAAAATTCTAAACGAAAAAGTTGTTTTAATATTTGGATCGCAGCCAAAAAAAAGTTCCTTCTTATAACAGCAATTGCAATTTTATTTAAAAACACATTTTCAAAACGGTACCAGAGAAAAAATATAAGTCATTAATTATAATAAAAACAATTGTTAGAACTTTGTTGTAACACGTATTCAAAATGACAATGGAAAAAAAAGAACACTCTTTAATTGTAAAAAGTTCAATAATTTAATTAACTTTTTAATTTAAAATGGCAACGGAAAGAAATAAATGTCTTGGAATTTTAAATGGGTCAATAATTTAATTAACGTTTTTATTCAAAACGGCAACGGTAAGAAATAAATGTCTTGGAATTTTAAATAGTTCAATAATTTAATTAACATTTTCATTCAAAATGGCAACGGTAAGAAATAAATGTCTTGGAATCTTAAATAGTTCAATATGTTAACTAACGTTTTTATTCAAAATGGCAAAGGTAAGAAATAAATGTCTTGGAATTTTAAATAGTTCAATATAATTTAATTAACGCTTTAATTCAAAATGGCAACGGTAAGAAATAAATGTCTTGGAATTTTAAATAGTTCAATAATTTAATTAACGTTTTAGTTCAAAATGGCAACGGTAAGAAATAAATGTCTTGGAATTTTAAAAAGTGCAAGAAATTTAATTAACGTTTTAATTCAAAATGGCAACGGCTAGAAATAAATGTCTTGGAATTTTAAATAGTTCAATAATTTAATTAACGTTTTTATTCAAAATGGCAACGGAAAGAAATAAATGTCTTGGAATTTTAAAAAGTGCAAGAAATTTAATTAATGTTTTAATTCAAAATGGCAACGGAAAGAAATAAATGTCTTGGAATTTTAAAAAGTGCAAAACATTTAATTAACGTTTTAATTAATATCTCAGTTAATTAACGTCGTATAATTACGCGGTTGGTCTTATTGTCTTCCTTAAAAAATATCGAGTCGAATGGTACTACACTGCCGGAAAAAATCCCAACACCAAGAAAAATTACTGTAGAGTAATGAAATTTGGGTAATGCAATTGTTTAGTTAACATGTTTAATTGATTAAATGTACAAGATCACTGGCTAATTTAAGCTCAAGAAAATGCTGTGCAAATGTGAAATTACGTTAATTTAATAGAGGGTGTAAGCTCCAGAATTTTGAAGGCAAGCCTGCAAGCGTGCGTGCATTGTGTCATACAGGTGCCGAATGTCACTTTGTGGTATGGAGTTCCATGCTTGTTGCACTTGCTGTGTCAATACTAGGACCGTTATTGCTGACTGTGGATAATGCTCGAGGTGCCATCTCATGATATCCCATACGTTATCAATTGGAAACAGACCTGGTGATTTTTCAGGTCATGGTAACATGTCAGCACTCTGTAGAGCACATTGCGTTACAGCAGCGATGTGAGGGCCTGCGTTATCCTGTTAGAAAACGCCCCCTTGAATGCTACTCATGAAGGGCTGTACTACTGGTTAAATTAACAGACTGACAACAAATTTTCAGTCAGTGAGTTTGGGATAACCACAAGAATGCCCCTGCTGTCGCAGGAAATTGCTCCAGAGACCATAACTCCAGGTGTGAGTCCTGTGTGTCTAGGCCGTAGACCGCTTGGATGCAGGAGGTCCTCTGGCCTCCTTCTGACCAATATACAGCCACCACTGGCACTAATTCAAAATCTGTTTTCATCAAAAATTACAACAGATCTCCACTCCGACGTCCAGTGAGCTCTGTCGTGGCACCACTGCCGTCGGAAAAGGCAATGGTTTGCAGTCAATGGAAAACCGGCTACAGGCTACCTGGCTGGGAGCTGTCCTTAAAGTAAACAGTTTCTTACCGTTCCTTGGGTCACGACGGTACCAACTACAGTTCGAATGTCAGCCGCAGATGCAGTACGATGCGCCACAGCCGTACGCAAGATTCGGCGATCGTCCTTCTCAGTCGTGCCACGTGGCAGCTCGGAACTCGATCTTATTGAGGTAGTACCATCCCTTGCCCATAGCTTCTAATAATCATGCATGGTGAAAACATTCCCACCTAAGTCTTTCTGCAATATCGCGAAATGAAAATCCACCTTCTCGTAGCCAAATTGTACGACCTCGTTTAAACGCGGTGAGCTGTTGATAATGGCTTCTTCGTCTTCTTAAATTCATTCCTGGCTAACATGGACGCAATTCGTCAAATTTCACGGAAAATAATACACACGAGCTTTACAACGCGCTTTTAAAACAAGCCTTATTTGCATGTTCTGAGTGACGCCAGCTGCGCCACACTTATGCGCGGAACGCGAATTTTCAATCGACGTCATCTTTCAGTTGTATAAACACGCCTACCAAATTTCGTTTATCTAACACAAGTCTTTCTTGGTGTTGGGATTTTTTTTTCCGCCAGTGTATGTTTGATTCTCTACTCTCAGCGTTTTTTTATGAGTTCAAGCTTCAGACGGACAGACAGACAGAAGCGGACAGATTTTAATAGTATTAATATTCGTCCTATACTACAAAAAATAAACCGTTGTTTTTACAGTATTATACTGACAGCAGATGTTCCAGTTCAAAACTGCAAAACAGTTTATTACTGCAAAATTAGCAATTTTACCGTTTGGTACTGTAAAAGTAGCAATTTTACAGTTTGGTACTAAAAAAGTAGCAATTTTACAGTTTATTTCTGAAAAATTAGCAATTTTTAGTTTATTACAATAAAATTTGCTATATTATACTGTAAAAACAACATTACTTTTTTACAGTGTACGCTTGCGACATGGTAATTCCCATAGTATCCGAAATAAGCTTATACATTTTGGTTTTAATGCAAATTTTCTGCTTTTTCAACTTTTTTATTTGCTTTTACTTTCAGCAGTTTTTTGCGTGTAAGTCCGTCTTGAGGGGGATTTAAACAGACCGTGATATTACGTGCATGTCCGTGAGGGGGTTCATGAACTACCATCTCTGGTTTTCACTGTTCTTGAGATATCCATTTTTTTTTTTTGAGAAAAATGCAGAGTAATACAGTGAACTCTCACTTATGCACCGCCTCATTTATACGTCTTTTTCACTTATACGATAATTTTAAAAGGTCCCAGCACATTCTATATCAAAATAATGATAGTATCATTCGTTTATGCGCCGCTCGAAAGATAAATATTTCACTTATGCGCCGAATTTTCCGTAAAATGTTAAAAAATATTTTTTTTCTCTAAAAAATGAGCATTTTTCTTCACTTTCCTCTTTAATCTTTCGCCTTTATTGCTCACGGAAGGCATTTTTTGCGCATGAACTAGAGTTCAGAGAGGGACAATTAGCAATTATGGGTCGTTTTAAAGGGAACAGTTTGTAATTAGGTATGGCACAATTTTTTGTTTTCTCTTTATATCATTGTAGTTGCGTTACAGTAATTGCCGAACCGTAGTAATATGCCCCTTGTCTATAGAAACATTCTTATCCATTCTCTCATTGAACCTATGTTGGGGTTTTAGTCCTTTAAATAATCTTGTTCACTTATACGTCTCTCTCAATTATGCGCCTTTTTCTGTTGGTCCCTTGGGCCGGTGCATGAGTGAGAGTTCACTGACATTTTTCAATTTTTTTTTTTTTTTCATTCAAAATTAAGATCGACCTAGCTGCAGTCACCACAGAGAAATGTTTAAAAACCAATGTTTAAATGAATTTGATTTCATAAAATGAGTACACTAAACAGAGCACGAAATGTCTTGACATATTCTTAAAAGTTTTGTCGTAAAGTAATTTGGCGAATATCTATTTGACATTTTTTATTAATTTTTTTCTCTCAAAATTAAGAGCGGCATATCTGCAGTTACCACAGAGAAATGATTAAAAACCCAATTTAAAACAAAGTTTTTAGGGGCCAACGGTGGCCTAGAGGTGGAGTATTCTCCTCGTAAGCAAGTGGTACCAGGTTCGAATCCCGCCTTGCCCATGGTTGTTATTTCGCCGTAAATCTGTCCTATGCTTGTCAGGAGGCAACGCGCATAGTACGCAGGCCTCATGTATATTGAAGCTCATGGCTTCTGTATAAAAAAAAACAAAGTTTTTGAATGTTTGAATGGAAGCCAGTTTAAATCGATTTTCCATCGTACGGCGCGCAGATAATTTTCTGTCTGGCAGAAACTAAACTCTTTTCGGCCACTCCAAACCAGCAGAAGAAAATATCGCCAACCCCGTGTCGATCCCCTTTGAACTTTCGAGCATAAAAGGGCGCGAAATTTCCGTAACTAGCTCCTTTCGCGGTAGAACAACCGACGAATCAATTTTGGCCGTGATTGAAGACGAAAGGAAATTCGGAAAAGAGAGCAACGTTTTCAGTTTCTGGGCCAAAAGTTCGATACAGCGATGTCGGGATCGATATTTCCATTCAATCGATTCAACGGCGATGTTACACTTTTTCAATCTTCGTAAGAAGGTGTCGTGGAAATCAGGAAAGTTTATGTCCCGCCCTTCAACCGAATAAGATGGCAATGAATGGAATTTTATTTCGTTCTTCACTTCGGGAGGGTTTCGTTTTCATTGCGCGAAAACGTGTCTCTTGTTATATCGAGTGTGCAAAATGAAAGCAGTTGTAACATTTTCTTGCAAATTTTCATTCTAATAAATAGATTCGTTACCGTATGTAATCCGGAAAATGTCGATATTCGCCAGTGAAAATCTACATTCATATACAAGACATTGACGGAGGAGAAAATATTTCTGGTGAATCGCCGGTAGAAGTTGGCTTTCTCTAATTCCGACTTTTCAGGGTAACATATCTAATCTTAAATGAATTGGTATAATTTTTATTGGTAGTTTGAAGTAATCAGTCTGAAATTAAAATCATCTTAGAAATCAGGAAAAACTATAGCCCATCCTCAACCCTACACTAAAAAATGAATGTTGCTTTGACAGTATAATACGGCTAATTTTGCAGCAATAAACTGTAAAAATCGCTAATTTTACAGTAAAAAACAGTCAAATTGCTCATTTTACAGTACTAAACTGTAAATTTGCTAATTTCACAGTAATAAACTGTAAGATTGCTTAATTTTACAGTAATACACTGTAAAATTGCTATTTTAGCTTATTACCCTGCATTTTACAGTTTTAAACTGGAACCTCTGCTGCCAGTATTTAAAGTTGTTTTTATTGTATAATACAGCTAAATTTTACTGCAATAAACTGTAAAATCGCTAACTTTACAGTAAGAAACTGTAAAATTGCTAGTTTTACAGTTTATTACTGTGAATTTTAGTTTTATATTGCAACCTCGGCTGCCATTACTATTCTATAAAAACAGCAGCTCATTTTTTGCAGCGTTTAAGATGACAATGAACGAAAGTTCATTTCATTCTTCGCTTCAAGAGTGTTTCCTTATAATTGCTCTCACTGTCTCTTGGTATATCGAGTGTGCAAATTGAAAGCAGTCGTAACACTCTCTTGTAAATTTTCGTCCCAGTAAATGGATTTGTTACCGTACATGTTCGAAATGCAGAAAATGTCGACATTCGCCGGTAAATATCAACATTCACCTAACAGAAATCGGCGGGAAACCGTATCCCTTCAATCACCAGCAGAAGTTGACGCACTCAAATTTCGATCATTCATGGTATTTGAGCTGAGGTTAATTGAGCTCAAACTAAATTTGATATTAAATAACAGTAAACGAAATTTATTACATTTTTTATCTCAAGAATGTTTCAATTTTATTTCTCTACTAGCGGTACCCTCACAGCTTTGCCCCTGGTATAAAATTGAAAGGTCATTTGGTAATAAATTGATATCGCAGAAAGAATATTCAATTTTAGTTATAATTCAACTATAATTAATTAACAGCATGATATAAAATAAGCCAAAAGAGAAAATAAGAACAATTTTGCTACTTACAGAAACCAACAGAAATCTCACCAAAGTTTAAAAGAGGAAGGAGGTTTTCTTTCCTAGCTTTAAAAACAAAATAACACATTTTTTGAAATGTAACATTTTTGAAAGAACGTCGTAATACCGCAATTTATACGATATTTTTATAATTTACCGAGTTTTAATTCCTTAAAAACTGAAAAAATAAAAGCAGACGATTTTTTTAACAGTTAAATTATTTCATTTAACTCATTTTAATAAGGCTTGGAGTTTGAATAGCTACAAAAACAAAACCATATTTTAAAAAATATTAAAGTGAAAAGAACGAAACAAATAAGGGATATAAAACGTAACCATGGTAACAATATGAAAAGTTCATTTCCGTTGATAAAATAATTCACTTCATCTTTATTTTCAAATTTTAATCTCGCGCTTAATCAATTAAAACCGTTTGACTTGCTCAAGAAAAACCTTGTATTCCAGGATTCTAAAAAAAAAATATTACAACTCTTCTAATGCTTGTAGAGACTTCAAATTGATATCATTTTTTGCAGAAAATTTTGAGCTTTCTACTGAGATAATATTTGAAAATGTATATGAACTATTTTTTCCCCATTTTACCGAATTTGTTTGAAAAATAAGCTAAGAATTAGATTAGAAAAAGAATGAAGAAGAATTTTAGAAAAAACGCTTCATAGCTCCATGCTAACTCATTTTGTGCCAAATTTTATGAAAATCGATCAAACGGTTTTGGCACTATGAGCGTTACAGACAGACAGACAGAGAGAAGAAAACAAAGAAAGACCGACCCACCTTCAGCTTTATTATTAATAGAGAGTAGAGGTGTAAGCGTATCACTTGATATATCGACTGAACTGTACGAATCTTACGTCGCAGTACTGTACATGATGACAATGGATGAAATCATTCTTTATCTCAAGGATGCTCTATTTACACTGCTTCCCAATAGAAAGAGTTAAAAGTATCGGATTTACTGTACAATACCGTATTTGAAAGCAATGAACTAAATTTATTTTACCCTTCGTCTTAAATGATTCATGTTCATTGCTTTCCATTAAAAGCGCATCTCTTGGAAAATCGAATATACTATACAAAGTGTGCCGTACTGCTCAGTGGTCACAAAGTCCTCCAAGTGAATTGATACTTTTGGGTGTACTGGACCAAGTGTTTTCTCGGATTCTGGTCTGGATAAAAACAAACAGAGCTCTTCAGGGCCCCATCCCGGTTAAACCACGAGTTGTGGTAGGTACGGGGGACCCTGGAGTGAAAAGTCCCAAAAGTCCCCTATACCCGACTGCATTTTAAATTTCCATTTTTTCAACGCAACTACTGTCTGGCTCTTTTTAGGTAAATTACCTCCGCCACATTTTACAGCATGCGTCAGGTCTTCTCTGATCTTACCAAGTTAGGGGTGATTAGGTAAGATAACAACAAAGGTCACGTGCCCCTTGCCCTCTTATTTACCGTCCCCCCCGCCGCCCTATTCGCCTTAAACCGTATCAAAGACAACGTGGTGCTCTGGCTCGCGCGGCTCTCGGGCGCATTCCTCTCGCTGCCGTAGTTTAGTTGAATGTTTACAAAGGATATAGCAAATGAAATTTTAAAATTGAAAATACTTCGGAAAGTTATCCACCCTACAACCCATCTAACCCATTATTGTAAGTGGAAAAACTGTTGCGCGTTAAGTACCAGGGGAGGTGGCTTTCAGGTGCTGAATGGTACACGTAAACCTACGCACTATATTCAAAATAATTATATGTTATGTGACTTATGTTTTGAATATTTTTCTGTTAAAAATATACGCTAAATA
>JAXGGA010017198.1:0-24884 GCA_038373865.1 Uloborus plumipes | reverse complement strand
TCCCTCAATATTGCACATCCAGTTTTTTATGGGTTAATATTAGGGCATGGATGAGAAAGGAACTGACAATTTTGAAGCCCAGTTTCCACCTGATAGAGATACCTGGGCTTTCGTCGATGCGGAACTGAGCTAGAAATTTAATTTTTCCGAGCGCATTCAAAGCCAAAAGGACATCCAAAGGTATCTTTTTCACGTTGCATAATCATATCGACATGAGTGCTGACGATTTTGTGTCCCTCAAAAATCGGTGGACACACCCCATCCGAAATTGTTCCAGTTCCTTCAGGAAATTGGATTTCTTCCTCTAATTTAGTGTTCGTCTTTTGTCTTTGTTTTTGTCTCGTCTCTATTTTGTTTTGATTATTTTTATGTAGTATTTCGAAATTATTTTTCAGTTGTTTCTTTTGGCTGTTTCACGAAATTTAAAACTTCATTTATGTTTTATTTTTGACAAACCTTTCAAAATTCTAGAAGTTTTACGTCCTAAGCTTCTCAAAAGATTTCGCATTTTTGGCTTTTTTCTCCACTTTAACAAAAGTCTGGAACAGTATAGCCTATTGAGGCTCTTGCGCGGTAAAAAACCAATAAAACCAACCAATTAACCCTTAAAAATCCACCAACTGGCCACCGCAAGTCAGAACCCGGGTTCAAGTTATGGAAGGCCAACGCTTTGCCATCACGTCACGCAACCGGCTTGTTTCTAAATTGAGGAGTGTTATTACCTATCAAATGCTGTTTAATTTTTAATGAGAAATTCTAAGCATCTTGAGCACACCCCATGCTTGAATTTTACGAAATTTCGCCATTTAGGCGAAACGGCTTCGTCAAAAATGCCCCGAGCAATCTTTTCATCAAGTAATTAAAAATTTCGCGATACTTTAGCATGATTTTTATTCAGTTAAGAAAAATTCGTCCTGAGGGACGAAATTTATCTTACGCTTGAAAAACATTTGAAACGATTCATTTATAACAATATCAAATGTCATTTTAATTTTTAGGCACGCTTCACGACATCAATTGCAGCAGCACCTCAAATTTCAGAATGTTCAAATATATGCGAATAGTCAATTAGTTTCGTTTCTTAATAGCAAATGCAAAGTAATGTAAACATTAGGGTAGAATAATAATAGTCCGTGTTTTTCTAACTAGGGAACCATTTTATTTCCCTCCTTGTTCCTCCGTACACGTGGTTTGACCAAACCATGGAGCCCAACGATGTGTAGTTATGAAAAAAGCTCAAATGACAATTATTCGAAGGAGCATGTTGGGACATATTTTTGACTCAAAAATCATGTGCCCTCGTCCGATAGGTATCGAGACATAAGGTCTTAAAATCTTGCGAAATTGTAAGAAAAGAAACAAATTTAGTTTTGGGCGAAAAATTGATTCAGCTATTTGACCGTCTGCATTTTCAGGACATTTATCTATAAATGAGCCTGCTCGGTTTGACCGGGACAGTCCCGGTTTTCATACAAAGTCCCGGTGTCCCGGCCGTTTTACTTTACCTCCCAGTAAAGGATAAATTTAAATTAAATGACCAAAAAAGTCAAAAATAAGTTATTGTGAAGAATTATTTAAAACAATTACTTCTTCATTTGCAACGTTGACATGCAATTTTAATCTCGGATCATTTTGTGAATATTTTTGCAAGATTATAAAAAAAAAAAAACATTTTCTAAAAAAGTCCTAACCAAAGAAAAATATTCGTAAATGTTGTTAAAATATTTATTCCTCATTCAAAGAGTTTCTTCTTACTGAAGTAACTTATCCATATTGACAGGTAAGAAATAAAATATTTTATTTTATATGCCTATGGTGGTGTCACATTATTACTTTATTTAGGTTTATGATTATAAATGATTTATTCATATTTTCAGAACAAATTACCCACTAAAACACTAAAAACTAGATAGGGTTGAGTAACCTTGGACACTTTTCCGGTCGAACATTTTCGGAATTTGATAAGTGTGCAATCATGTGAAAGACATTTAGTATTACTCACTGAAAGTCGCTAATTTTGGCGACTTTGGTAATTTTGGAAAACTGTAAGACCTTAAATGTTTTGTAACAAAATCAGGAAGATGTTTTGCAATGCTCTTTCGATTATTAGTCATAAAAGGAACATTATTACTCAATCGTGTGGTGTCCTGGTAAGACAAAATGTGTTTCAATGAAAAGTATTACTTCAACAGAATAACGACTATTTACTGCCAATGAGTTCAAAGAGGACGATTAAAGCTTATATGTACTTCATCAAAACTGACTAAAGAATGTAAACCACTCCAAATGCTTATTTTTCACTGAGATGATCATGTATGCCACAATAATATTAAAAAGGGATACAACATCAAAGAAAAACAGAATGTTTATTTAAGGCAAATAATTCTTAAAGAGGTATATGAAGCGGAAAAGTGCAGACAACGAGTATTTCCCAAAAGGCTGCATTTTTATGCTATGTTCGTAGAACCGAAAAAAAGAGTTTTTGGAAACGGAAAGAAGATCTTGGATATATTGTAATGTTTGATAATTCCTTCCTGGGTTTTTATAAAACTTACACAATCGAATCTCTCTCGTTTCGATTTTTTTTGTCTAAAGATTTACCATTTTATTCTGCCCATGTAATGATTCAAGTTCAAAAGGAAGAATAGAACTTATGATATATAAATTATTGAAGTGTACTCCCTCGTTACGCTGACAATTGCTTTTTAACTGGCCTTTTAAATGACACCATTTAAAGCAATTTGTACAAAGATACCGGGAGGTTTTTTTTCTCAGTATCATATTTGTTTGCTTTTTCTGTCTTAACATGCAGAAATCTTATTTGTTATTTCACAGTTATTTGGAAATTATTTCTCCAACTCATATTTATTGGGGAGAAGATTGTCCACTCTGGGGCGGATACAAGCGAGGGGCGATGGGGCGATCGCCCCTCCCTTTAGCGACTCACCACTGGTAAATTCTCAATACTGAAATTCAAAAAAGGCATTTTTAGACTATTTTTGATGTGAGCATAAGAGAGGCTTGGGACTCTCTTTAGGATAAGTTTCGAAATTGAAGTCTAAAACGCATAGGAGGTCAACATTTGCAAACAAGATGTGTAGTAAAGGATACGTAATAGAATCAATCAATTGAAACATTTCTCGACCCACCCTTGTCCACTTAAGTTTGCAAACTACAAGCTGAGGTAAGTTTGCACCGCTGCTGCAAACTTCGTGCTCTGAAATATTTTTATTTTTAATAAGTGATTTTGAAAACAATTGTAAGCCATGCTGATTTTAAAAACTCTCTAATCGTTCAAGGAAATAAACGCAGAACTCGTAAACTCTTAAACGAAAAGACGCACCTCATAGTTAAATACAAAATTGCTACTTTTCATAGTTATAGCAAAATATCGATTATGCTATTTTAGTGGGGATATGTTTGGCAGTTTCAAAGTCATTACCTGATTATTTAATAGCTTTGAATTATTTAGATCATCAAATATTAAACTTAGTATTAGTCAATTTGCTCTTCAAAATGAGCAATCTTCTAAGCAAGTCTGATGAAAGCTTACTTTTGACAGTATGTATCATTTGAAACAATTTCTCTGTAAGCTTGTGTAAGCTTGAGGATAATTCTAGTGTAACCTCACTCATAATTTAGTGAAACGTTGCAACATAGTACATTATTACAGTGTAATTTTTCTCAAAACTATACGTTTACTTTATTAGTTTTATCAGTTAAATTCCTTTGGAACATTGTTGGTAGCAATGCTGCAACCGATTTTTATGAAGTACACTGTAAAAAAATGAATGTTATTTTTACAGTATAATACAGCAAATTTTATCGTTATAAAATGTAAAAATTGCTACTGTTGCAGTTTTTGAATGTAAAATTGCTAACTTTACAATAAGAAACTGCAAAATTGCTAATTTTACAGTTTATTACCGTGCATTTTGCAGTTTTCAACTGGAACCTCTGCTGCTAGTATTATACTGTTGTTTTTACAGTATAATATAGCTAAATTTTACGACAATTAACTGTAAAATTGCTAATTTTACAGTAAGAAACTGTACGTATGCTAGTTTTACAGTTTATTACTGTGCATTTTACAGCTTTAAATTGGAACCTAGGCTGCCAGTATTATTCTGTACAAAACAACTGTTCATTTTTTGCAGAGTAGGGTCGCACCGTATGGGTGTTAAGGTTACACCAATTTTTCTACACTGTAAGTCAGCTAATTAGATCATTTTTATAAAGCTTTTTAATTTTTAAAAATTCTTTTAACCAACTCAACTCAACATGAGAATGACGATACATATTTTGAATGCTTTTTACTTTATTATATTATGTGTGCCTGAAAAAAACTTTCATAAACTTAGAAGTTCTCAGTTCGTTACGAAAATAAGGAAAAAAACCGAAAGATTACAGAACCTTCAATATAATAATTTAAAACGAAATGCGGGATCATCGTTGTTCAATTAAGTTCCTGTCATTTAAAACTGCAGAGCGATGAGGTTTTTTGTGCTACCTTGGCAGACAACGTCGTCATCAAATTCCACTTAAGAAAATTTTTTTCTTCAAATTTAGCAGCATTGTAGGTTAAAGAGCGTCATCTTTGAATAAATTTTATAAATTGCAGCTGCCATTACATTTTTTTTATCAACTGTCTACTTAATTAGCGAGAATATTCTTAATTAAGATTGCTTTAGTATTTCAACGGATTCTCAAAGACCAGCAATTAGGCTTAAATGCATTTTAATCTTCCTAAAACCTGGCTGCTTAGATATATTTTTTAATTTTTTAGATTCAGTCTGTTTTGTCAAGTAAAATTCAATTTTTGTGCTCTGATACATCGATTAGATTATCTTTACTGTTATACAGATGGAGTTTTGTTTTAATTAGTGTCAGAGTGTCATTTATCATTAAAAAAAGGATATGTTTGTTTTTATTTTACACTGTTTAGGGTTACTGTTAAAAACGCACTGAATTTTTTTAAGGAAGTAGTAAGCTAGCTATGTTAATTATTTTAGTTTATTCTCAAATTATTTTGGCTTTTCCTAAGATATTAACCCATTAATGCCTAGCGTCCCTTTTTAGGGACGGTCCAAAAAAGGGTCTGAATTTCCCCAAAATGAACATTTCAACCAAATAATAGTGTTCAATTAGTACCTTGGTATTCTTTCAATTCGTTATTAACAGATTGCAGCACATAACCATCATAAAGTGTGTTCTGTAGCAGTTTTAACTAGACCGTTATCAAAAATGACATCGTTCACAATCTCAAGAAAAAAAGCTAAATTTTCAAAGTTATTCCTAGCTTCCCAGTTTATGTTAATTGCTGATTTTATTTCTTCTTATAAAAGGTCTATTTAAATATTATATCGTAGGCAGAAAAAAAATTTAGTAAAAAAAGTATATACCCTCTGGGGTCTATCGTAACTTTTAAGGGACAATTCTTCTTTCCTTAATAAAAAAATTATTTTTTACATAATATTTTTTTTATTATTTTTCCTGTCCATTAAACACTGTTTGTAACCAGTATCTCCCCAAAAACAACAGTGTTGTAAAAAAATCCCCCGCCAAGAAAACCTTAAATACTCGGCCTTAAAAAGTTATGATATCGAGTTTTCCCGCCAAGTTTGTGCCAAACTACAACTAACCTGTATGTATAGTTCTTTTAAATTGTTTTCAGTTTTGCCAGGCGGGAAGCTTTGTCTTGTGAGGTGGTTGCTTAATGAGTAAAAACTTCCCGCCTGGCAGGACTGAAAACAATTTAAAAGAACTATACATACAGGTTAGTTGTAGTTTGGCACAAACTTGGCGGGAAAACTCGATATCATAACTTTTTAAGGCCGAGTATTTAAGGTTTTCTTGGCGGGGGATTTTTTTACAACACTGTTGTTTTTGGGGAGATATCACATATTTTTGCATTAATATTATTTCTTTGCCTGTTTTTTTTTTTTCTCTTCAAAATTTACTTTGCATGTTTTTTTTTTCCCTTCAACATTTTTCTTGGCAGTCCGACATCTGTGGTTTTCTTGGCAGCATGCATTTGGTGCAAAAGTTCAAGGATCTTCTTCAGTCTAAGATAAATTTGAAATCAATCACAATGTACCACCCGAACCGACGCAAAACAAAGCTAGTTGCTAACAATACTACGATTAAATTAAAAGTTAAAAAAAAAAACCCCAACCCTTACTGCCGATCTCATATTAAAATGAACTAAATTGAAGATCCCTTTTAAAAGCCTAATGCAATAAAATCAATTACAAATATTTTATTTGTTAACAAATAGAAACTGGCAACAGATGAAATTATAAATCATTGAGTTTTCTTTCCTCGTGGCCCAACAATGAAAACATAAATGCTCAGATGTTGAACAGAGCTAGTAGATAGAAATCGGACCAATTTTAAGCATTAATAACTCAGGGGTGCGATGACCCCGGGGGTAAATTTTGGAAAATGTTCTCAATGTCTCATCGAGAATATTCATACCAAAAATCAAGACTGAAGACCCCCGGGGAGAAAAGATACGGAAAATAAAAACGAGGGGGAGGGGGTGGGGGTCGAAAAAACCCCTATGCCGAGCTTTGGGACAAAATAAATGTGGGTGCAAAAGCAGAGCTCAATCCGAGTTACCGTTTAGTATGGACCCCTGTCAAACAATTTTTAAAAAGTGCGAAAAATAGCGATTTTATAACATATATCAATCCTGCCCCTGAGGGTCCTGGATGTTTTGCTTTAGTATGTGCCGTCAGGAGCCGCTGGAGATTGAGTATACCAAAAATTAACTCTAAGGATCTTTATGGGGCTGAGATACAGAGGGGTGAAAACCCCGGTTTGGTTACTCGCGTAAACAGTCCTAGTCGCTCTTTTACATTTTTATTGGCGACGGAAATTTCTTGGCGGCTTGTATTTGGTTTTCTTGGCGGGGCGGGACGCACCCGCGTTTCGTGATACAAAATATCTTTGGAAAATAAAATGTCAGGCATTAATGGGTTAACATTGTGTTTGAGCAACTTCAGAGTTTGAGTACGCCACATTGCGGTATTTACGAAATTCCTTCTAGTGTTAAACATTGCATTCCACGTGTATGTTTTGAGTGTCAAAACAAGTTGGTCTTGGTCAAGACTTAAAAAAATCATTTGAAAAAGAACAAAAACAAATAATACATATGATCAAATGTCACTAATTCAATTGGCTTAGAAGCTATAAAAACAAAACGGCATACGTTTGTTTTACCTCTCACAGACAGTGGCCGCAGCGTTCCCTTGGAGTTCGTTGGAGTTACGAATATACCTGCGCAATAAACGTGTCTAACTTAGTCGCAAACGTGTAACATAACAAACGCAAAACACTCTTTCGCTTTTAAAGGCTGTCGTGCTTTACGTCTAACGTTTTTTTTAAATTAAATCACTTGTATATTAAAATTAAACTCTTATGCACGAATGTATAATTCAGGTCTTTATTGACTTTTGTAGCTAGTTCTGTCGAGAAGAACACATGAAATCTATAATACTGCCGAAGAAAGGTAATGAGCAGTATTTGAAAAATGTTTTTTTTCATTTTTTTTTTTTTTAATTTTGGCACATTTTTGCCTTTTTTTTATTATAGATTTGGGGAAAACAGGCAAGATAAAAAAGAAAAGGAAATCATCAAGCATCTAATGAAACACAGAAATTACGGGGTGTAAAACGCTTAAATTTCAATTTAGGGGCAACTAGTGCAGATGGTAGAAGAAATTTTCATTTGTTTTAGAGCATGAGATCGTAATATGAGCTTTATACAGTGTAGTAGACATTCGCTGTTATACAGTATGTTTTGAAAAACAAAACTTTTAAATAAATGCATAATAAAAAGGGCTTCAACTTTGCAAACGTTTTCAATCAAGATAAAAAAAGGGGAGGGGGTCATTTTGTTCTTATTGTAATATGTATTTTAATCTGATTCTTCCTCTCAGACGACATAAATCTTCGTGAACCAAATAAAATTGCACAGCAATCCTCGGCAGTTAGAGAACGCGACCTAGCAGTAGGTGGATCCCTAATAGAGTTAAAAATAAGAACTTTGTGCATTTCTGCAATGCATAAAATGTTACGTTAGATTAGTTTTTAACTAAGTCTTGGAAAAGTAGGGGAACTTCTAAAAGGCACACAGCTTAAACCAGTGTCATAGTTTAAGCTGTGTGAAATACAACTTTTGTATATTTGTGATTAATTTTCTAATGCTAAAGAGGTGATTAATTTTAATTTTGGGAAACGAGCACGAAACATTGTACTATAAGTACAAAAGAGACTAAACTTCAAACAGGAACCCGAAGTTGAAACAACGGAAAATAAATACTGCATAGAAAGTAAAAAGTACATGAATTGAAGTACATATTAAGCGTGGAAGAAGCAAATATTTTAAAGAATATACATATGTTACATAAAAATGAAACGTTCATCTTTCATGTAAGGAATAAAATTAAGAGTAACTCTGCACTTCTGAACAGTTTATTTCTTTGTACAAAAGTGCAGTACAATAAAAAAAAATGGTATTAAGCTAAAATTCTTCACAAGGTTATCTGTTTTTGGAAATTGCCTTATTAAAAAAACTTGTTTTGTTTATTTCTGGCTTTTTGCGCTTATGAATGATCCGTATTATGAACATTTGGCATAAAAAATGCAGATAAGAGCAAAATGAAAAAAAAAAAAAAATTTAGAAACTATTGCGCATCTAACTCTATACTATTTAACTATTTATACTATTACTAGCCACAACAAAATTCTACGAGACAATTGTGTACTTGTGTAAACACACATAAATATAAATATATTTTGGTAAGAACTTTCCAGGGAAATGCTTTTTTTTGGTAGAAATCCAAATCGTTTTCTAAACCACACGTATGCTTTGTACAGAAAACATTTAACCACATTATAACCTTGAGAAAAAGTGTTAACATCTTTTTCTTCGCTGCAACCAATTTAGTAAATCACAGTTAATGACTGCACTAAAAAGAATAAGGATTAAAAATGCATACTACAAGCTTTCGTTTGTTTATCTTGGAGAACATAACAAAAACAAAACATGATCATTACTGAGAAACAATCTTCAACACAATGTCTCATCAGAGGAATTTTTTTAGAATAAATGCTTGAAAATTCTTATCTTTTTTTCGGCAAAACTGCTTTCTAAGATTCTCAGTTTCTTTCTACCGAGGAAAAAACTCCAATTATGGATTTTGTTTTTGAGATGAGGGGCAAAATATTTTCAACAGGAATTACAACGTTGCACTGATTGTTGAGCAAAGTTTCAGGGCTAATTACGAATGAATCTTGGTGTAATTAGGATCCGTCTGGGACCTGAAGTGGATTTTGAATGGTAAAAACAACGAAATCTAAAATTACACAAATTATGATTTTTTTAAACCAATTTGTGCGTAAAAAAGTGTTTTATCAGCTAACAATATTTTCTTTATAACGGTAGTATGAGCTCATATGTAAAAAATTCGAAACTAAACTGCCTACCACTTACATTTGAGGGAGTTATTTAATTAATTTTGTTTAAAGAACATTTTCAGGACACTTCAGTTTTCAAATTGCATTTTTTGATTTGTTCCATATTTTGCTTACAGCTTTAGAATTTCGAAAGTCAAGTTTTGGCACAGAGAGTCTCATAGAATCTCCCACTTAATCACGAAAAAAATTGCGTACAAAATGTGTTGATAAAATACTTTTAATTTGACGGTTTCGAGAATTTTGTTAACCCTTAGTTTGGCAATGTATCCTACAGGATACATCACTTTCTACATTTTTTAATTTGAATTAGGCGCCCTCTTGAGGGCTGGCTTTTAACCTATAGCATTATTCGAACCTTCTTTTTCAACATCTGTCTTTACTGTGGCTATTTACAAAGCAACGCGTTCAGTATTAAGTTTATAAGTGTTACAGTGTGTTCTACCAAAACAACATGGCATCACGTCGATTACAGATATGTTCTCTTTTATTTATTTTCTTCAAAACTTGCATATTGATTCCTTCGCTTGTTTTAAATTTTAGACGACGACGATATTATTTACTATAATGTTTATTATAATTAGGGCCTTGAACCACATTGACGTAAAGCAGAAAAATAAAGCAGAAACGTAAAACGGATTAAATGGTATTCCTATGGAAAGTACCCGGATTTTCGGTTTCTGCCTTCAATTTCGGTCGCATTTTCTGCTGATGTGGAGCAGGGCCTTTACTCAAAATTCTGCTCTTAAAGGAAATATTTCAACTTCAAAGCACCCTTTAATACTTCCTTCCTTTCTACTTTAAGACTCGGGTTTCGTCACCTGTGCATTGTTGCCTTTCTCATCGAGCAACAAGCTTTCAGGTTTATAAATGACAAACAAAGATCAAAATACCACGTTAATTTCATCGAAATCATATTTCCTTTCTCTTCACATTAACGTGCTCGCTGACTTGTATCAAAGAAAAAGTTTTTAAAAGACACTTCAAATTATAATAGAAAACTATCAAATGTTGAAGCACTAAGATGCTTCCCCCTTTTCTGAATGAAATGCAATGCCGTAAGAGGGATGAAATTGCCTTAATGCAAATTTCAAACATTTTTTATTAAACCTAATATACTTTCGAGAGGGTAATTTTATTACGGCGAAAAAGATATCGACTTACTAACGAATTCTGGCAGCTTCGAAAGAGAGATAGCTTCAGTTTGAACAAATAAACTTTGACGTTAATTCAAAAATGAAAAATAAAAAAATATCTCGAAAATTCAGAAAACGTAATTTAAGTCTTATATAAGTTTAAGAGGGAGGGGGGGGGGAGATTTCCCTCAAATGTAAAAACCGAATCTTTTGGAACAGGCCATTTTCCCCCTTTTCAAAAATATTTTTTTCTGAAAGACACGATTGGAAGCATGGGGTGAATTACTTTTCTTTTTTCGACTCATTTCCTTTTCAGAAAAAAAAAGCTTAAAAGACGCTCAGTTGTTGTTTCATTTTCGGTGCTGACGCCACAAGTGAACAAAACACTCCAAGTAAGGCCATTATATAGATGATCCGGCATTTGGGTTTGCATATTTTATTGTTGCAGAGCTAGGGTTAATGTAGTTTCAAAATGGCTGATGTGTTTGCCTAACTTTACACCAAAGTTTCTTCATGTGTGACATCATACGACAACTCGCTTTGTTTTTGCAATTGGACATTTTAAACAGTTAATTAAAAATAAACTGTTGGGAAGATGAAAATATTTTTTGGCCCCATGTCATTTTTCTTGCTTATTCTATCAATATCAGTGGCTAAAAGTAGTCTTTTAACTGAAGGAAACACCCCCATTGTGAAACTTGAAGATATAAAAAGGGAAGTTTGGGACTCATAAGAGAGCTCGTAATATTTTGCTTTTATTGCATATGGACTTGGTAGTATCTAGGGTATTGATACAAAAAGTGACTTGAATTTAACATTTTTTTACTAGTAAGAACGAGTAAAGAACCTTCTTTTATAACAGTCGATTACACATAAATAATAGAGGTGGATAACTAAACGTCGCACATATCCTGCCAAAGACATTTTATATACTCCTAAGAATAACCGTTGTTGCATTACATAGATCGTACATGCGAAATTAAGGTCTGTTGCCGTGAATTATTTACTGCAAACAGACGGCCGGATGAAATGCCTGTTGCAGCAAAAGAAAAAAACGATTCATAGCTAGGTGTTGTACAGGTGGAATAGTTCACCCATCGGGTAACGGATAATCGAATCCCGCGCATAGGAATATAAATCTATAGAACAAAAAATATTCATTGTACGTTTTTTGAAAAAGCAAGTGCTTCCACTTTTATTTAATTTTTCTCTTTTCTGAGCACAGAAGAAACCCTTTTATAGCTCTTGCTTTTTGTTTAGTAAATACCATTTTCGCATTCTTTCGTTCGCCACATATTTTATGTTGGCTGAAAGAAACAATGCCAATTTTCATGAGAAAAAAAAACTGGCTTGTTAAAATGAAATAATTTTTTTTTTTGGTTTTCAAAATACCTAAGAAATAAAAACTCACAGACAAAAGTTTTTGACGCAAAAAAAGTTGTAGTTAATTAAAATCACTAGCAGATTGAAAGTGAAAATGTAATGGATTTACATCAGTACTACAAGTTCGTTCAACTTTGCCAATTCATGTATTAAAAAATAATTTCTCGAAAATTTACAGAAAGTTTCGAACAAAAAAAAAAGTTATTCATTGAAGGAACGTGTCAAACGCGATATCAACAATGTTTGAAAATACTTTATCGCTCCAATTATACCTTTTTCATCTAGCAACATTTTATCACCCTAGGTGTTGTAATATTTTGCCAACAAAACCTTATTTGGCAGTTGTTGTTCGACAGTCAAGAATGATATACAGCATCGTATAAGGTATTATCAAAGTAGGAAAAAAGTTGCAGTTCTTTAACAAGTCCAATAAGAAACTTTTTTTCTGGTTGGATGGAAGTTCTGTTTGTAATAGTTTTCGTAAAAACTTATGCAATGTTTTTTTTTCCGTTTTGTGTTGCACCAGAAAATTCTTATCGCCCGGAGGAAATACTTGAAATGATTGGTTTCACACAGTTACTATTATTGTATTCTTTGATGAGAACTTAATTGTATTTTTTGGGGGGATTAATAATTTCTTTTACGATAGTAATTATCTTTGCTCTTTAAAAAACGGATTCGTCGAAACTTGCTGTTTTTTTTCCACTTAGCCATATTTTATCGTAGAATTCTCGATGCGATAAAGTAAGTTTTATTCGAATGCTAATTTATTTTTTAACCGACTTCAACAAAGGAGGAGGTTATCAATTCAAAGCGTATACTTTTTTTTTGTTTGTTCGCACATAACATCTGATCTACTGAACCGATTTGGACGATTTTTTTTTAAATCGATAGGAGATGGTGCAACTTAGGTACCATGTACTCATATGACGATATTTGTTCACTAGAAAAAAAGTTATTATGGAAAACAGTAAATTTCATGTCATTTCCCCATTAAATGATTAAATTTTCAATCCATTGTTGCAAAAATTTTTTGCCTCGCAACAGCAATATTAATAGTAATCATGATGAAAAATTTGAACCTAAATCTAACATGAAACTCATTAGCGGTAACGTACGTAGTATGTGTTAAAATCTTATGAACAACGAGAAACTAGAATTGCTTTGAAATATAAATTAGTTGACAAACCGTTGATATTTAAATGGCTTTGATTAAGCTAGCACACAAATAAATACCAGAGAATAACAAAGATTATTTTCAAATTATTTAAGGCAGGGATTCAAGTGAAACAGCACTGCGATCGCTTCGAATTGCAATCGCTACTGGAAGTGAATTACATTATCATCAACTTAAATTGGCATGACGTCACTACGGGTGGAGCCAATAAGAGCTCACAAGCACTCAGCGATCTCCTCTTATTCGCCAAGTAGGCTGTGACGTTTTATCTAGCGCGTTTTTCATAGGCAAACGTCACGCTGACGTCACGATGTTTTTATCAAGAAACTTTCTAATGTAATTCATTTCCAGTCGCGATTGTAATTTGCGATTGCCTGTTTCACTTGAATCCCTGCCTAACAAAGTTCTCTTTTGATCCCTAAAGCTAAAATCTTTTCTTGGTTTAATTTGTTTACAAGGTTCTTGAGAGGACACACTTGGATGTTGTAATTTTTCAGGCAGTTGAAGTCTAAACAAGAAATTCGGGTAGATTCTTGGTAGATAAAACCTTTCTGCAAGACTGCTGTGATTAAATATTTAAAAAATAAATAAATAAATCATGGTTTTATCAAAATTGTATCGAAACTTTATGAATTTTAAATAATTTAAAATTTCGTCAAGTGCTACTTGTGGGAAAAAACAAATATATAGTTTGATTTTATAATTAATTGATTAGCTTATTTATTCTACATATTTTTGGTTCCATCTATGGGAACCCAAGAAATCTCATCAAAAACAGTTTAATTTGCTCGCATCAAAGGGGCCAAAAAATGCATTGTGACGGTCCCCCAAACCCGTAAATTCCGCCACGTGTATGATAGTAGCTGTAGTTACCTATTATCCAAGGGACATTGAGTAACACTGCAGAATATTTAGCGGTGATGTTACTTTAACAGGCAAAAGTTTTTCTTTAGTGTTGAAAGGCTGCTACCAAAACGTGTCGTTTAACAGTGATCGAATTTTACATAGTGATTTTCGGTTTTTCTCCATGTTGATACACAAATGCGAAGCAACTGTATTTAGAAATATGTACCAACTGAAACAAAGGCTGTTCATCAATTATTATTTTATATTGCATGAGTTTTTTTTTTCCATTATGTTCTACTTAACATGAGAAAGGGGAATAATAAAGTCGGAATTTATTCAACCACTGTCAAAGCAGTTATTGCTTAACCATTATGAGGAAAGATGACGTTTAGCAGCCATCAAATAACTGAATATGAGTTTTCCTACACGTAAATTGAGATCAGCAAATGTGAGAAGCTAGCAATGGACCTAACTCAAAACCATCGAGATGTGGACACTTGGGGCCTGGTCCACATCAGCAGAAAATCGACCGAATATTGCTAAGTATGATACGATATCAACCTATTCTGGGTTAAACTTCGGCACCAATTTCGCAATCAAAAACCCATACTTCAGCTGTTTGGCTAACAGCAGATTAATCAGTTTAATCATAATTTCAGTTCTTCAAGTTCGACATTTATCCTTCGCTCTCCATTTCTATATTTTTCATTCTCACATACAAGATAGGCTCCAGCATTCCGCTTACAAATTCTTCCTTATAGTTTTTACTGCTTGTAATAAGGTTTTTTATATCTACGATCCTCATCTTAGGTGCACTATTTTCCCCCAATTCAACTGCAAGGCATTGCAAATCCTCTTTCCTTGCTTTGCCCAAGTACTTTACATTCCTCGTTGAGAAACAGAAGTAAATACCAAAATTAGCTTTCTTTCACGAAGAAATAAATACGGTTGTCGTAATTATAGTAAAATTACATTCGATTCTTTAAAATGACTGCACACTTGACCCAAATTTATAATTGCACATTCTACCAATTCAAAAATATGTAATATATGACGACCATTACATAATCACACTTGCATTTAAAGTCACTCATCTAAGGTCAAGGGAAAACTTGTGATGTCGTCATCAAAATGGCCGCTTTTACAAGTAAATACGTTTGTTATACATTTTCAATTTAAAATTGTTATAACTTTTCAACTATTTGTCTTAGAAAATAAAACCAAGCACTATAAAATAGCTCTTTTAAAGCGCTTTCGGATGATATATTTCAGTTTTGCAATATTTAAATCTATGATGGAGTTTTAAACAGTTACATGAGTGCATTTACCTGTAAAAGAGGCCATTTTGATGACGTCATCACAGGTGGGCCCTTGACCTCAAAAAGAAAAATTAAATCTTTCTAAATAGATCTTTTAATGCGCTTTCTGATGATATGGTTGATTTTTGAAATATTTAAATCTATGATGGAGTTTTAGGGGAGTTAAACAAACGTATTTACCTGTAAAAGCGGCCATTTTGATGACGTCATCACAGGTGGGCCCTTGACCTTAGAAAGAAAAATTACATCTTTCTAAATAGCTCTTTCAAAGAGCTTTCAGATGATACATTTGAGTTTTGCAATATTTCAATCTATGATGGAGTTTTAAGCAATTAACGAACGTACTTACCTGTAAAAGCGGCCATCTTGATGACGTCATCACGGGAGTTCAGTACCCCTGATCAAGTGTCTCCCGGCGGTTTTTTGTTCTTATATATGTACATAAGCTCTGTACCAAATTTCACACTGGTATCCGGAAGTGAAATATTTCGGCTGCTTTTGTCGCTAACTCCACAGACTAGGGGGTATTGTTAACAATGCGCGATAGGTGCGCTCCAAGTACTTACCCCGAAGTCCTTCGTCTTCAAATAATTGTATTTCTCTTCTGATGGTTTTGGAAACATCTGTTTTCGGTGCTATACTAGTACTGTTTGCGGCAATTTTCTTATTTATGGCCTGCTGTAACTTTTCCTGGAGACAATTCTTCTTCCACTTCAATATCATCTTCATCAATTTGTTCTTGCTTAGGAAGAGTTGTTGCTGGCTTTTTCAAACCTTGTTGAAGGAAATTTATGATGAATGTGACAACATTTCAGATGCGTATGTAGTCCACTTGTGCTGCCTCCAAAAACTTTGATGATCCTTGAACATGTTTTGCATTTTGCTGGCATATTTTTTTCATCATATAAATAGTAAAACAAAGCCGAAGAAATGTCAGATGATTTTTTATGTTCTTTGAATTCATCATTATCCATTATGAAAAAGTAAAACTCGAAAACTATGCGTCAAAAATATTTTGAGCAAAGTACAGTGAGACAATCAGACTATAAAACTCATCAATTAAAAAAAAAACTAAATGTTCAAAAGTTTAAAACACTAACTCACAATATCATAACTACCATAACGTAACGAGTGCAAAGACAGTGCAGCGATTCGATAACCATGAATATATGCTGAAAAATGTGCAACGATTTCATTTTGATTTCGATTCTCATGATGGTTGCCATTCTAAAGGAACAATCAACTTGGTAATAAATTTAAAATAAGCTGACTGAAGCAATAACTAAAAGTGCTAAGACAAAAGTAAAATATCTCCAAGTATAGAGATAAATGGCGAGACAGTACACCAGCTTATATTGGCGACAACAAAAAAGCTTTTCCTTGAGAATGATTCTCTATGAATCAGTAATTTTTGTTTTTTAGAGATATTTTGGCATCAAACAATTTATTTTTGTAGCGTCCCTTAGATGAAAAAAAATACTCATGTAAAGTAACAGTAAATACACTGCTCGACATTGAAAATGCAACACCAAGAAGGAGTGGTCAGAAATTGATGAAATTTGGTAAGAAGACAGAGACAGCATGGAACAATAAGTGATATTTATTTCAAAATAAATAAGCAAAATTTAGAGCGAGGACGGCGTCGGCTCAGTAAGAAGTAGGACCACCGCGGACAGCGATGCACGAAGAAACACGTCTAGGCATGGAGTCAACAAGCCTGCAGATGGTGTCCTGAGGGATGGCACTCCATTCCCTTTCAACCATTTGCCACAGTTCGTCCTCTGAACGAGGCAGTGACAGGTTCTGCAAACGGCGTCCAATCACGTCCCACACATGTTCGATTGGTGACAAGTCAGGAGAGTATGGTGGCCAGGAAAGCATCTGTACACCTCGTAGAGCATGTTGGCTGATTCGAGCACTGTGAGGCCGGGCGTTATCCTGTTGAAAAATTGCATTTGGCAGACCCTGAAGGTAGGGGATTGCCACCGGCCGCAGTACATTATCTACATATCGTTGGGCCGTCATAGTGCCTCGAATACGAACTAGAGGTGATACGGAATTGTATGCAATAGCGCCCCAAACCATTATGCCACGTTGTCGCGCTGTGGGGCGTTCCACAGTTACTGCCGGATTCGATCTTTCTCCACGTCGACGCCACACACGTATGCGATGACTATCGCTGGACAAACAGAAGCGGGATTCATCTGAGAACACTACGGTTTGCCATTCTGCCATCCACGTCGCTCTGGTCCGGCACCATTCCAAACGTTGGAGTCTGTGCTGTGAGGTCAATGGCAGTCTTCTTAGCGGGCGCCGTGATTGCAGGCCACGCGCAACCAGTCGACGGGAAATGGTTCTGGTCGACACAGGAACATCCAGGGTACCTTGCACGTGCTGCAGAATCGACGTACAAGTGACTTGCGGGTCCGCCACAGCTTGTCGGTGAATCCGTCGATCCAAGCGGTCTGACGTCACTCTGGCTGCACCTGCACCCCTCAATGTGGCTACATTTCCTCTTTCCAACCATCTCCGACACAGCCGATGCACAGTGCTTGCATCCATGTGGGTATCAGCTGCAATTTGACGTATGGACCAACCTCCCCTTCTCAGTCCGATCACCATACCCCTTGTAAAGTCGTCTATATGCTGTAAGTGTCTTCGTTGAGGACGGCGTGGCATTTCCTCCTATCACACGTATCCTTCGAGACAAAAACCAAATTTCTCCGATAATTAGTCTGGCAGAAAAACCAACATGAACATAGCCCACTTTTCAACTTCATTCTCTTATATCTTACTTCACGTGCGTCGGAGAGCTGCGCATTTCATATCATTTGCATAACTCAGTGACGTGCGTCTACGGTAAAATTTGCATGAATTTCTGACCACTCCTTCTTGGTGTTGCATTTTCAATGTCGAGCAGTGTACCATTGGGGAAGTTGCACATTTAATCCTCCTCAGGGACGTCATTTCAAGTTTTTCCAGGGGGGGGGGCAAAGGGTGAAAACACAATGCAATTTCATCGGAAAACAGCAAAAACCACGCCCACTTATATGTAAATACATTGATTTCTCAAAGCCAGGGGGGGGGCAATTGACCCCCCATGCCCCCCCCCCCTAAATGACGGGCCTGATCCTCCTGAACACCGACCACCGTATTCCATCAAACATCAGAAAAGCACGCACCAAATCACAACAGATACTGTCTGTCTGCGTATTGCGCGCCTGGCAGTCATGATCACTTCCATTTGAAAAAGGGGTGATAGGATAAGGAGACGCACTTGCCGGTGCTTTCGCTTCTTACTTCCTGTTGAATGTTACTTCGCATTTCTCCCCTATTTTGAGGAAATCCAAAGAGACCTCAGGCATGCGCAAATACGAGGAAGGTTTTTCGATAAAAGATTAGACAGTATTTTAGTAAAACAACTTCTATTCACTTCTCTAGTAGCCAACCTCCTTTTCGGTCGGCCACACCCAATACATCTCTATCCAGTCTAGTTGCCAACGTTCGTTCAAAAGTCATTCACATGTTCCCTTACATGTTTCCAGCCGAGCGACCTGAGGCTCTGTGCCGCCAGCACCCTTTGATCCTTACCACAAGTGCCATGCGCGGGTTTCGAGAACGGACAGAACTAACATAAAAACTGAATTCTTCAGTAAACGAGTGTTAATGAGTTAATTACTAAATGAATAAATGATTTAATAATTTATTGAATAAGTAACCGAAATAATTTTTCCCCGCATGCACTTGAGTAATTGTACAAACCAATTAAATAAATACTGCCACTGAATATAGTAGCTTTGTCTGAATATTTAAAATGTTATAGCTGCCAGGGCAGCCAGATTAGCTTCCTGCGGCATGTTGATGCATAATGCCCCCCCCCACCCCTAACTTTTACTTCATTTTGATGTTGTATTATTTGATACAATTTAATGTTCATAAGATTTCAAGACATACTACGCACGTGGTCTGCTAATGCCCCAAGCAACTAACTGCGTGGCCTAGTGTTGCACGGACACTTCGCGCTTTTAAAGTAGTAACGAAAGTTTCAACAAACTACTCGCCGACAGGGCGGCTCGCTAATCGGCGCTTCACCCCTTTACTTTTTTCCTGCATCAAAAAATCGTTCGACTTATTAAGATGCTTCGCGCCTTCAAAATGGTGATGAACGTTTCAGCAAGTTCAGCTCGCTCAAGGGAAAGAAGCAGACATACATACTCAGTGTATGGATTTTCAACTGATTTATGTTTCAAAAAGTTACAAGTAGCTAGCGATAAAAGTACTACATACGTGGCCCGCTAATGAGTTTCATGTTTTATTTAGTTAAGCCTTCATTCAAAATTCTCATTACGATTACTATTACTGTTTCATAGCAACCACGTTTTGTAACAATGGATTTCATATTAGTTAAGGATTCCGGGCTGTTGTGCCGTGGTCTGAATGGCTTTAATCCATACGTTTCGATCGCAACTGCGGCGGTCATGTTCAGTGGGTGTCGTTGATTAATTTGGCGACTGACCCGAAATTTCGAACTGCTGCAAGATTTTAAATTGAAGACGCAGCGCCCTCTACCTTCCGGCCGGGATAGTCAATCCCGAGCCGGAAGGTAGAGGGCGCTGCGTTTCTCGAAACAGTTTCTGCAGACGATTTTTGTATGATAGAAATGTATATTCACATCATTCTAGTATAATTTAAGTATAGACTAACAAATAAATAAGCTCACTCCATAGTCTAAGAGACGTCTAAAAAACAACTATTTTAACACGTCAGGTTCTTTAATATATCTTTCCCTATACTCTTCGAAGCAGCATGTTTGACAGCCGAGAGTGGCTGCGTTTTTTACTGCGCATCACATTTGTATTGGAAACATGGTGATTTTTAAGACATTTCCACGTGGAAATTCCACGTTAAATCAATCATGAAAAAAAAGTTTTTGACCTCACTATGTACAATTTTAACAAAAATTGTGACAAGATTAGCAATCCTGCCAGGTTTCAGATTTCTACTTTAAAAATTGTACGAAATACGAAGCGGTTAAAAAAAGAAAATACATTTTTTAAATGCAACTTCTTTTTTAATTATAGAAGAATAAAAATTCAAAAACCATCGGGAAGGCGAGAAATAGAGCTTTCCATTGATATAGTACGCGACATACTTGCGACAGGTTTGAGTTTCTAATTGCCCCAAAATTGTTTAAAAATTACTATTTTTCCCAGCAAAAATATGATGCGCAGTAAAAAACGCAACCACTCTCAGCCGCCAGACACCCTGCATGCTGCTCGGAGGAGCATAGGGAAAGATATATTAACCCATTTATGCCCAGTAGATTAAAAACGGGACGTTCATTACTGCATACAAAAACCTGCAATGAGTATATCATTTTACTAAAGCTGTTTTTCACAAGTTAAATAGTCCTTCTTCTTGAGAAAACCAGATAGGGCCACTCGTTGGACATCAGAGTTTTTTTATTGACAGCTATTTTCAGACAAATCAGTCAAACAACTACCCAGCATGGGTAGCAATAGAAAGCGAGTTTTTTTTGAGAACTTGTTTTTCATAAAATTAAACTATTTTAAAATGATTTGCTTAAAATTGATCAGAGATGCCTTCTGTAATGTTACTTTGCACATGTAAAGTCAAGTAAGGTCGTATTTTGCTCACATATCTGTAAAATATCCCATTAACAGGAGGTTAGATAACTTAATAAATATGGCAACGGCGTACTATTTCAAGCCTAAAATGTATGTGAACCATTCCAAGTAAGAGTTTTAAGCAGATAAAAATTGTTAAAAAAAACTTGGGCATAAATGGGTTAAAAAGCCAGACGTCTTAAATTTTCACTCAAAAACGTTGCTCTTAGACTACTAGGAGCTCTCATTTTGTTCTGCATTAACACCCCCCCCTGTTTTTGGCTTTAATTACTTAAGCAGTGAAATTATCTTTTTTTTTCTACCGAGGTTTTATAATCGAAGTGAAACTCATACTTCAAAGAAATGTATTTAGAATCGCAAACTCAGTCTTTCCTAAATTCAAATTATAACCACCATTTAGAAATGCCGTTTTCCTTATTGTGTCAATTTGTGAGGTCGTCCCTCATTAATGTTATTTTTATGTTTGTAACTTTCTTAAAAACAGGTAATTACCTTTTAAGGGTGTTTTTATCTTTAAAACTTACAGAAAGATCGTTTGTTTTACAATTAGTAAGACAATTTCAAGAAACTAGAAAATCTCAACCGTTTTGCTTTTGAAATTAGCATAAAAGCTCTTAATGTTTTCTTTAGCGATTAAACTACGGAGAAAATTTTTGTTTATTTGAAAAGTTCGAAGCATTAAACTGAGGATTTGTTTCCCTAAAACAGCTCTGTTATCTAATTTAAAATTCACACTAAAAATGCTTTTTAAATGCTAAATGATCAAAGATACTTTGCGTTAAAATGTGATTGAAATGAAAAGCATCTTAAATAATGCACAAACTTTCAAGAAAATGCAATATGTAGTAATTTCAAACCTACAATGAAGCCTCTTTATCGGTAATAAAGTGCTCACCATACAACAAAAAATTCTTACTCTCTTTTTGTTATGTCTTGAGAATTTATGCATTAAAATAAGCAATGTGATGTATTTTATTAACAGTTTGTGCTGTATTTAACTCATTTATGCGCAAGTTTTTTTTAACAATTTTTTTCAATTTTTATCTGCTTAAAACTCTTACTTGGAATGGTTTACATACATTTTAGGCTTAAAATAGTTCGCCGTTGCCATATTTATTAAGTTATTTAATGTCCTGTTTATGGGATATTTTGCAGATATGTGAGCAAAATACAACCTTATTTGACTTTACTTGTGCAAAGTAACGTTATGAAAGGCATCTCTGATCAATTTTAAGCAAATCATTTAAAAATAGTTTAGTTTTATGAAAAATAAGTTCGCAAAAAAACTTACTTTGTTGCTTGACTGATTTGTCTGAAAATAGCTGTCAATAAATAAACTCTGATGTCCAAATAGTGGCGCTAACTGGTTTTCTCAAGAAGAAGGACTATTTAACTTGTGAAAAACAGCTATAGTAAAATGATATACCCATTACAGGTTTTTGTATGCAGTAACTGACAAGCGTCCCGTTTTTAGGCTACTGGGCATAAATGGGTTAAATTGTTTTTCCTTTCAATCAGATATGCTTCTTGTTCTGAGAAATCGCTGTATGGAATAAAATACTTCAAGCAGTGTTTATTTATAAAAAAGAGAGAAAAAAAATTAAGGAATTACAAAAATAAGTATTCAGTTTAAAACATAACTGAATGGATAATTATGAACGTACTTCGAAAGAGATGAAGTTCATTTAAGATTTTTCTCATAAGTATTTGAAATATCATTTACGTTTTTATGTATTTTTGTGGGTGCGTTTTATAGACAGTTAGAGATACAATTTTCCGAGAGCTTAGTCACTTGGTTTAGTGTTTGATTGTATTCGTTGCTGTTGAAAGCAAGAACGTTTCTAAAAAAAAAGAATAAATAATTCACGAAGAATCAAGTAAAGCTAAAATCTTTGCAAAAATTGCCCGTAGCATCCATAAAGCCTCAAGAGTGAGTGAGAAATTCGCAATAAATGCCGCAAAGTCAGCAATGGATAACACACAGGGGGACCAGAAAGTAACGCTCTGATGATACAAAGAATTTTCTGAAAACTATTAATTAAAAAAAATGTTAAAATTTTAAAACAAGGTACAATACATCAGAATTCGTTTGATACAGGTTCGATGTGTTTTCCATTTTTAGCTATACTGCCGTGCTAAGCACAAAAGTCGTATCTGCACTTTCTAACAAAATTGAGTTATCGCCACCAGGTGGCTCTTTGTGACGTGTTTTACCTAAATACAAAATTATATGGTCGTTTGCGAACGGGAAATATTTTTTAAAACATTCTGAAAAAGTTTCATCTGAATCAATTTACATGGTGGCGAAAAATTTAAAGAGTTTTTCTCAGTTTGAGCTCGACTGCAGGTACCACTTTTGCGCTTAGCACGGCAGTATAATATTGCGTAAGCGAATAACGAAATTTCAATGCTTCCACAATTGAAGGGCTTGGAAGATGAAGGGGTGATATGACAAAACCGAAATTACAAGTAATTAAAGTTCAAAGTTTCATGATTGCAGTTGTTGCAGCTTTTTTGTTTTCAGGTTTTGTCGACAGTGTGCACATGAAGTTGGTCTAATGACATCTACTTTTTGATATACCAAGTTATATTTGTTTACCTTTGTCCATTGCTCACTGTTGCCCGTAGTGTATTTTCAAAAAATGTAACATAGCTCCTTCATCCTCCAAACCCTTCAAATACTGACTGAATCGCAGTTTTCAGGTCTTTGATATTCTTGGAGTTTCCAGCGTAGATTGTGTCTTTGATAAAAGCTCACAAAAACTTTGAGTCGCAATCGGGCTGCTGTTGTTCAAATAGCATGTTCGAACAATGAAAATGCCCCCAGAAACGCTATATCTTGACATTTTCACTGAAAAATAAACAAAAAAATCCGCCAACGTACTGAATCTAACCCTCAAATGGGAAAGCCAAACAGCTTTCGAGAAATAGACATTTCTTTTCATCACATTACTTACGCCAGGTAGCACAAATAACCTTTAAAAGTTTTATAAATGTTTTTAAGCGGTTGTTACAACGTTAATAACCATTTTACAACCTTTAAAAAACGAAGTGTGCTACTTGGGACTGGTCACCCTCAGGGGCGTAGGAACTTTGTATAAACAAGGGGAGCCCCACGTAATCCCGGATCTTTGCGATTTCTGGAGAGGGGGGGGGGGGAAGATACACTTTTCGCCCCTTTACACAAGATCAATCATAAAGTCATAAATGTTCAAATGCACACTTTTTGTGAATAAAAGGTATTTAAAACCATTGCTAATATCTCTTTCCTCAGAAAGACACGTTTAACTATACACTTTTGCATTATTAATATGAACTTAGTTTTAGACGGAGTATTTGCTTAGAAATGGGAAATCCCATACTTTTCTAACGAAAAAAATTCCAAATGATACCTTTAAAAAATGACTTTTGACGATTTTTGGTGACAGTGTGCGATTTTCCTAGGAAAAGTAGATCACACATTTGAAAACAAGTTTGAGGAAAAAAATGTGCTACAGAATGTTGTAGTGAGGAATTTTTTCCGGGGTTTTAGCCGGTCTGAAATATTTCTAGGGGAGCCAGAGCTCCCCCAGCTCCCCCGGTTCCTACGCCCCTGGTCACCCTGTATACTGATCTCTACCAAACTGTATACTACCTGCACTGTATACGATCTCTACCAAAACACTTCTATTTTCAAAGCTACAATAATTCATGCAAAACTGAAAACGTCTTACATCTCAGACTATAAATCGGATATCTAAGGTGGGCAAAGCAATCTATAACCTGCACGAATTATAGCGGGAGTGCTGATTCTGCGACGGATTTTTCGAGGAATAAAAATGACGAGTTGCGTGTTTTCTCTCAAATTTCGTGACAGCCACCAGTATGAACAATTGAACATGGATCTAACTTTCATA
>JAXGGA010017197.1:0-24889 GCA_038373865.1 Uloborus plumipes | reverse complement strand
ATTTTTTAAAAATTTTTAAAAATTTTTTTAAAAAAATAAAAAAAAAAAAAAAAAAAAAATAGAAAACTTTATTTTAAAACGCCCCAAAATTAAATTGAAATTTTTTTTCCCCCCCCTCCCGAACTCTATTTCATGGGGAAAAAAATCCCTTTCCAAAGGCAAAAGTTTAAAAAGGGAAAAGTGAAAAAATATGTTTATTTTTTAAAGAAATATATAATATATAATATAAATAATAAAATATTTTTGGTAATATATATATATATAATATATTTATAAAAATATAAATATAAATATGGGAAAATATATTTAGGGTGGTCCTTTTTTAAACTTTAAAAAAAAAAAAATTCCCGGAATTCAGCAAGCGACGCCCCCTAGTTTTGTGACACTATAATAAAAAGTAACGTGTGCAAAATTTTAACTCTTTCGGTAAATAATAACACGTGCCGCCACGGCGCTGAAATTCAACACTTTTGAGAATTTTTCCAAAAATCTTCTAATTTTTACTTTTTACACACTACATCTTTTATCCTTGGTTTAAAAAATATTTTACAATAAATTAACGCTAAAACTAAACATTTTATTTACTTTTGTGAACTAAATTTTATCTTGAATAAGAATGAAATAATGCTTTAGAAGCTTTACCTTAAACATACGCTTTTCGCATTGTTTCTCTATCGTGTTTTGGATACATCTTCCTGTAGTCTTGGACTGTTTGTAAAATAAATTGTTTTTGCGACTCATCTTTGGTAAACTGGAGGTTAAATTCTTCAATTAGTTTGACTCCTCTTTCAGCTGGATCATTCACTACTTTCAGCGATTTAGCGATGTCTCTTCCTTTTAAATAACTTCCATCATTTTGCCATGAATCGGGATCAAGTTGGAAAAAATCCTTCGGTATTTGCAATCTATCAAACAGTTTTATTGATTTGCAATTGATTCTATGAAGAGGAAGCTCTTTACTAAGAAAGTATTCTAAGTCATTTACTGCTATATCAATTTTTTTTATACATTCCTCAGACTCATCTTCTTTATCATCAAGCATTTTTTGGACTAATCTCTTTCTATCGTCTAAGTTTATTCGTTCATCAAACACAGATAAGGCTACTAATTCATCCCCTAAATACCATAAGTGTTTCAAGAATTTTCCTATTGCTACTTCTGAGACTTGTTTGTCATCATTTTTGTAAGCTACTAATGTTTTTAAAAACATGATGTCATTTAAAGGAGCTTCGATTGGGTTAGTTGCGGAAAACCATGGTTTGATATAGCATTTAACTATGAAGCAGCAAATGCGGTGAAGTCCTTTTTCCTCCTGTATCGTCAATTTAAATTGTGTCCTAAACATATAAATTTTTAAACAATAAATTCCTTTCGCCATCCACCTGGCTAAGTGACAGGCTCCAGGTTGCCGGAAAGATATACCTCTAGGAGGGATTTCACCAAGAAATATTATAACAAGTTCTAAAAATTCTCTGTAATCTTCACGGGGAAGATCTTCCTGAATTTTGCTTTTTGCATAGACTAATATATTTTTAAAGTCGTCTTTTAGAATTTCCGCGGTACTTGTACTTGATTGAAATGTTTGAAAATCAGAATGATCCATATCTTTCCACGAAGTTTTGAAACGTTTAAATAATGGAATATCAGGTCCAGAACTAAGTGAGACATGAACTTCTTTAAAAACACTCTGCAGCACAAGTTCAAATATATGATGACGGCAAGCCATATGCAATAAATCACGGTTCAACTTTTGCTCTAACAAAGTGCAAGCGCCAATTATACGGCCTGTATTGGAAGCCGTTGTATCAAACACCATAGCTTGAACTGTTTCTAACAGCGACCAATCATCTAGGATATCATAAACAGCTGAAGAAATTTCTAACCCTGAACTTGAAGGAATTTCAGGAATTCCTAGCAGTTGTTCACCAATTGGTCCTGTGGCTATCACAGGGAGTCTATCGGTGTTCTTTTTTCCAGTTATATCTGGAAGTAGCTTCGTGTCCCAGTGAACAACTACAAAATCCAAGTTTAAGTTCATGAAGTTTGCTTTCACTTCTCCCGATTTTTCCTCTCGAAGCTTTTCCCTTGCTCTCTTCAGAGATGAACGATTAATCACGAAGTCATTTGGATTTAGGTTTACTGCTTCTACGCAGGCTGTTAACAAATGAACTGCATCTCTGTCACTAACATGACATTTGTCTAAAACTGCTGAAAGGCGAGGAGTTAACAGTTCTTTCCTAGCTCTTTTCTGTTGTGGAATACCAGATGTAGAAGGAAGGTTCAACTCCAAATTAGGATCGATATCCATTCGATCGCATTCATCGGTTTCAAAATCTTGTGAATCGCAAGACGAATTTGATGACAAAAAAGGACTATTTACTGGAATAGAAAAAAATTATTAAGAGAACAGATTTTTATATTATTCTGATATGAAATATTTCTTAGTTTATTTTAGATATTGCAGACGTAAATTCTTTTGTTAGAGTAATCAAGAATTTTTCGAAATTATTCTTTTTGGAATTAAAACATTGCATTACCATAGATAGTTATTTATGTCTAAAAACAGAAAATTAAAACTTTTTTGCCATCATGTCCATTTACAGCACTTAAAACCCCTAATTTGATAGTCAACTTCGAGAAGTTTCATAAAAATTGTGCATGAAAACAAGTGAAATGCTTTTATATTTTCAACAATGTTCCTTTTGTTTTCTACAATAATGTAGTATCGGTTATAAAATAACATATTTTTAAAAGGTAACTAAAAACATCAAAATTTAATAAATGAACTTACCGTCGGGTACAGTGCTTGCTTTCAGCTTTCTTTCTTCTTCCTTTTCTTGTCGTGCAGATTTCTTTATTTCTTTAGACAACAGTTTTTTATCAACTCCCAACATACAGCCAGGTCGTCCCTTTTTCCTTTGCATTTCTAAAAACTCAATATCTTCTGGGATTTTTATCATTTCTAATGCATTTCCATGTGCAATATCAAATAGTTCATCCAATTTTTCTTTAAATTGTTGCTCCTTCTGTCTATCAGAATCCCTTTGCCGAGATTTACTCTTGTCCAAGTTTCTCCACGTTTCATAAAGCTTTTCACACTTTTTAATGCATCTTGCGCGATGTTGAACTGGTATGCGAGCTTTTTTCCAAAATATAATAGTTTCATCTATGACAAGTGAAGCACTATCGTGTATGTTCAAGTTAACTTCGCGCATATTGTAAAACAATACACGTAAAATATCTCCACAAGATGGCAATTTAGCACCAGTAATTTGGTTCTTTGTGGAACCGACTAAAAAAATCAATTTCCGTGTCATAATTGCGTGAAAATCACTTCAACTAACATTTACATACAACATAAGGTAAAGATGATGACTGTTTCAGTTTAGCTCTTGTCTCGAATCTCTAAAAAGAAAGGGAAGTTCGCTGAAGCCCAACCCCACCCATTCTCAAGCCATATGAACCTTTCGACCCTCTTTGCACCCCATAGAGTCGCGGAAAAGGCTATAAATCTATACCCCCAAGACGGGGAGGGGTCAATGCAATGGCCTCTGTGATCCCTTGTGTCCATCTTGGGGGGAAAATGATCCTGTGTTGTTTCAGCTGGAATGGGTGCTGAAGAATGGTATGCGCGACTCAAGGGCATTGGTGTACATGTACGTACAGCGTGTAACGGGTAAAATTTCGCAGAATGAAAATGAAAGGACGGTCAGTTGAGAAGTATTAGCATCTGATGGAGCTTGAAATTATTTTAAATATTTAAAAAAATAATAATAACATTTTTGCAAAAATACAAGAATTTTTGCATTTTTTTCGATAAAACTCAAAAAAGGAGGCCGTGGCGGCACGGGTTAATATTAATGGATTGAGTTAAAATTTTGCATGAATCATTTATTTGTATGATGGAACAAATTGAGGGGGCGTCGCGTAAAATATCTGCAACTTCGAAAATAAGGACCACCCTAATATATATATATATATATATATATATATCTTTTACATTTTATCAAAAATTCGGTGCATAAGTGAAATATTTATCATTAGAGCGACACATAAACGAATGATACTATCATTATTTTGCTTTGGAAGGTGCTGGGACCATTCAAAATCGTCGTATAAGTGAAAAAGGTGAATAAATGAGGCGGTGTATAAGTGAGAGTTCACTGCATAATTTACACATTATTTCAATGAAAAGCATCCGAAAACTAAGATACATAAACGCGATTGGATAGAGTGCCTTGCGGGCAGTAGGAAAGGCATGAGTTGGAGTACGGATCGAAAAATATCGTTTTCATTGGTTGTCTTTGTTAAAATCAGGAAACAAAACATGAATTTTAACGCCGTAAATCGTAGTTTATGATTTTGAAAATACCATGTATGTTGTTTTTAAAAGGTGTTTTTCCTGTAACTACACCAAAAATTAGTCTATACTTAAATGTAATAAGTAAGGCATCATTTCATAGATTTTTTTTACCACTTTTGGTGAAAATAAACAGGTAATTCATATTGTGTTCCTTTTTTTAGAAAATTGTTGTTTTATTAAGCACTGCTTTAATGTATAACGCCTTACAAAGAAGTTCATATAGCTCAGTTGATTAGAACGCCGAGCTAAAAATGCGAAGGTCGTGGTCTCCATCTCACTAAGATTTTTTCGCTTTTCAATGACTAGTTTTCCCTCTGGTTAATTTTGATCCACATTTCCAAGAATATACAATATAAATTTATTGCCGGATTCTGATTTTAAACTACATTGCCACCTGGTTGCAATAAGACAAGAAAATACGTTTATTTTAGTATGGTTAGTTGCAGTGTCCTCATATTAAAGGCATTATTTTACTTTATAAGGCATTATTTTACTTTATTGTTCACGTCTATCTACAAAAATTAAACAAATAACTCACATTATGACTGATCTTCGAAAAATATAGAACAAAAATCAACATAGAGCTTTTTAAAATGTTGTTTTAGTACTTGTTCATATTGACAGTAAAGCATTTTTCAAAGCTGGCATTGTTCTTCAGAGTTGGCAGTGTTCCCAATGAAGTCAAATCGCCTTTCGTTGCTAAAATTGCTAAAAAACATAACTTAATTATAAATTTACACGTGGAATCCTCAATTTTAAATAATCATGCCATGACTTTGAATTTGTTTGCCAATTTAATCATTAATGATTAAGATTCTAAGCCATGTATTTAAGAGTAGTCTCATTTGGCGCATTTACCCTAGCAGTTTTGTTAATGATGTCTGACAACTCACACTAGAAAATATATCACATTTTGAAAAATATAGTTCAAAAAAAAATAAACAAGAGCAAAATTTTAATGTTAGTGAAAAATTTGCAAACACGTTTTAAAATCACAGAAATGCATGTACCCTTTTTTTAAGAATCCGAAGAAGTGCTTAAACACAACTTCAAAAATGCATTAAAATGATCAAAAATGTACTTATTTTAAGCCAAATATTTCTGTTTATTCTGGTAGTTTACTCTCTTGAGAATTCCCTTGAATGCAATTTTCTGCATAAGTTGCTAAAGTGGCATTCCCCAAAAAATCAAAGCGCGTCTGCGAGGTTTTTCAAACTTAACTCTTTTAAATCCCAAGAGGAATAAATCACATCATTCGCTGAGATTTCTTTCAAATGTAAATTCTTTTATTTGTAATGCATAAGATTTTTAACTGTATGAAATGACTAATATAAAATTTGATATTTATGTAGCAATGCTATTTAAAATTTGCGCATTTATGTGTGCGTGTGTGAAAAATATATATATATATAGTAATGTTACTTTTGAGTAGTTTATAGTACTATAAAATAATTCAGTATTTTCTTACATTACATTTTTATCTTACCAAATTGTGTTTACCTTTTAAATATTCTTCGACAACGCAAATAATAGCATATATGCTTATACATACAGGGACATAAATACAGGATTACTACAGATGATTCTTTCGTTTCCGAAATGCCACACTGCAAAAAGTGTTGTTTTAACAGTATAATACTAGCATCAGAGGTTCCATTTTAAAACTCTAAAATGCACAGTAATAAACTGAAAATAAGCAATTTTACAAATTAGTACTGTAAAACAGCAATTTTACAGTTTATCACCATAAAATTAGCTATATTGTACTGTAAAAACAACAGTATAATACTGGCAGCACATGGTCCAATTAAAAACTTTAAAATGCACAGTAATAAACTGTAAAATTAGTAATATTATAACCTACTACTGTAAAGAAGCAATTTTACTGTTTATTATTGTAAAATTAGCTACTTCCCCTGTTTGTAAGTGTAAAATTAACTCTATTATACTGTAAAAACAACATCTATTTTTACAGTGCATATATCCAAAAGTAATGCATGTACAACGATTTAGAATATATAAAATTGACCACAAACCCGTCAAGCTTTAAAATTGAGTTAACATAATTCTAATACTGGTGCAATATTTTTTAAATGGCGACAAAAGTTGAAACGCGTTTTTTTTTCTTGTGTATGTCGTACTTCTTGTTAGCGTCCTGCGTCATCCCACTAATGTCATCGTTCGTCATGTCTGCCGCAGGCATTATTGAGCTCCTTTGAATTTTTTTCAGTGAGAATATATAAAACAGGTCATTAATATATCTCCAAAGCAATGCAAGAACAGTATTGCAAAGCAATCAAAAACCGCTTTTCATGTTATGTGGTCATTTGGAAAATACTGCACGCCTATTTTAACTACACTAACACAGCTCCAAATTTTTATGAATTTGTGACTATTTTCACACATTCCTCATCTTTGCACTTGAAATGCTTTTCAATACACAGTGTTTCGAAAACAAATGATTTTTTTTTTCTCTAAAACTCTGCAAACATTTACCATTACAGTGAGTGTACCTACCGACTGCCGTAGAATGACTGCCAGGGTCTTTTCGTAAGCCGGCAGTCGGAGTCGGTGTCCAAATTTATTCAAAACACCAAAACATAACATACAATAAAACTAGTAAAAGACAAATAACAGGGTACAATACAACAGCTAGACAAAGGACTTACAAAACACAGAGATATGAAAAGATGATAATACGAAACAAACATAATAATAAAAATAAAAATAAATGAAAGAAATGAAGGCAAATTCACTAAGTGAATGAAAAGGTATGCGCAAAAATATTATGGACTAAGATCACGTGTTGGACGAAATATTGTATAAAAGCGGTAGGTGAGAGAAATTTGATCAGAAGATGTCATGCATAACAAAAGAAAGAGTGAATAAGGGTGAATTTTTAGTTTAGGTCGGGGAAGAGCAGGGTCCCGTTAGCTTCAAGAAAGTTTAATAGATTTAACATGCCTCTGTGAGCTTTAAGGTCAATACGGGAGAGGATTTTCCAGTTGTCTCTCGTGTTTTGATTACTATAGGGGAAGTGGTGGGCTCTGGTGTGTGGGCCAGACAGTAGGGAGTGTTTTAAATCTCCAAAATCACCATAGATGCAGTTTGGAGAATGGAGTAACTTATGTCAGAAAAAGTGATCATGGGAGAGTGATTACTTTTTCAGATGGTGCCGTTACAGTGATTTATCATAACAGATACTCGACCAGTTTACCGGAAATATTGTTTCTTGATAAAGAAAGGAAGAAACAAACGATGCGTCAGCACCAGCCAAAATCAATAACACGCTATCTATAAAGCGGAAGCAACTTCTTTATTAAAACTGCATAAGCTAAAAAAAAACGTGATTAATACATCATTTGAGAGCAACGTCATGTTAAGCATCAAAGTAAAATAATGCATTCTGAATTGTTTATATGCGTGTAAAAGATGATACAAACAAAATTATACAAACAACCTATGCAAAAATAAACTAAAAATTGCACAAAAAGCAATAAGTATTACAGACGACAGTTTCAGAGATACACAAACTGGTTTACAAAGAAATTCCTTCAGCATGTTTGACGTTGTTTTTCAGATTTAAACAAACTAAAGGTGATTGAAGCGGAAGCGATAAAAATTCTGGAACCGATGAAGAAACCGATGATTATTTTGTAGAAAAACAAAATAACAAAGATTTCATTCATTGTTGCAGATTAAGACAGCGGAATCATGATATCAGATTGTGCAAAAAAGGGTCAACAAAATTTATGTTATACGCATACGTCAAGAGAGTAAATTCTTGATTTTTAAAAAAATAATTGTTTTTACAGTACAATACAGCCATAGTTTAAATTATTCACCATATGCTCAAAGTTCCCTATCCCACTCTCCTCGTCTACCTGTACAACTTCTAATATACCGTAAATCAGGGTTACTTGGACCCTAGGGGGTTACTTGAGCCCACTACAATAAAATGATAAAATCTAGGTTTGGTACCTACTAGTTGAAGACTTGCACGTAGTTCCTCGTTTCCCCACTAGGTAGAAGCCCTCTGCAGTCTCTAACGCTAGTACCAAACCCAGATTTTATCATTTTACTGTGGGCTCAAGTAGCCCTCTTCTGGGTCCAAGTAACCCTGATTTACGGTAACCTTATGTGCAACTCTGTTTTTAACGAGAAAGTGTAAACTGCTAACTTTATGTAATTATATGCTTCAATTATTTTATGTATTTGTGTCATTATATGTTGTAAATGTTTAATGCTTAGTGTTACTATTCGTTGTAATCGTCTTATGTTTTTGCGAAAATTAGCTATTGTAGTTGTTATAATTGTTCAATAAAAAGCCTCGAGGGTGCCGTATCAGGTTAAGTCACTACAATGAGAGGTACTGTGGCCCCTCGAGCAGTGAAGTATAATACAGCTACTTTTATAGCAATATACAGTAAAAATTGCTAATTTTACAGTACTAAACTGTAAATTTCTAATTTTACAGTACTAAACTGTACAATTGCTAATTTTACAGTTTATTACCGTGCATTTTACAGTTTTAAACTAGAACCTCTGCTGCCAGTATTATACTGATGTTTTTACATCATAATACAGCTAAATCTTACGGCAATAAACTGTAAAATTCCTAACTTTACAGTAAGAAACTATAAAATTGCTAGTTTTACAGTTTATTACTGTGCATTTTACAGTTTTAAATTAGAACCTCGGCTGGCAGTATTATACTGTAAAAACAGCAGTTAATTTTTTGCAGTATAGTTTACTTTTAGTTCTTGAAGTGATTGCATATTATAATAGCACATGCCAAAGGAGCTGAATGACCTACGCATTAACCAATTTTACACAGTAAGGGGGCCTAATTCAATGTATTAAATCAGACCTTTTTATCTCAAGGAAGCTCCATTTTGACAAAAGAAAGAAATGCAGACAGCGTAAAAAGAAAAAAAATCTGCCGTCAATGGAGCAAATTTAGACACGTGATACAGACTGCTTTTTCTTACTGTCCCCATAGATATGTAGTATCATTCGGCCTTTCATTAAAGATGGTAAACAACCCATGAAAGGCTATAGCATCCATCTCTCAGCATGGGGGATTTACCGGTGAAAGAACTTTGGTGTTGCTCTTGGGGAATCTCACAGCAGGATTGGGAGAAATCACATATATGCTTTGACGTCCTCATAAAATATCCATCAAGGATATTTTTTGTATTTCTCCAAAGAGGCAAATCTTCACTTCTTGAAGTTTTTTCAGTAAATGGTTCAGAGTCAAAATCTGCGTATTTTTGATCTTTAAGCATATTTTTTGGAGATTTCGGACGTCTTAGAGTTATCTGCTACGAAGTAAAATGCAAAAGTTGCGAGCTTTTGAGTTTTCGGTTGTATTATTTATGGTAAACTATTCGAAAAGTGAAAGGCATGAATATAACTTCAAAATATTAGAATAAATGCATTGAAATGCCTTGGATTTCTGGTTCAAATGTTAAGTTTTAAACTTATTATTATGTAGCTTTTGAACCTCATTTTATGCATTTTAATTTTTACAACTTCTCACAACATAATTCTAATTAAACTTGTAGTTATATTTGAGTTCCAGGTATTATTTTTAAACTGAAGGAGGGGCTTTATCTGTGTCTAAAAGTTGCAAACTGTAATTTTAGTAAAAATTGAATAGTCAAACAAATAAAAAGAACAAATAAATTATAATTTTATTATCTATATGTATTAATTCAATGTTTTAAATTATTTTTTTCATTAAAATCATGTAGCTATTATTTGACTATGCACATTTTTCTGAAGTACCAACAAGTAGTTACAAATTACAACAAAGAAGACTTCAGATAATATTCCAACATGCCGTCTCTTCCTATACTACATATCGTGTTGAGGAGAAAAGTAACACATTTTCATTACTTTGATAAACATTGCGACATAAATTGCATTAGTTAATTGAGAAGTAACAATGGAAGATATGCTGAAAATTTAATTACCCTCGCTCTGAAATAATTGTGTACTTGAGAGAAATATTATAACAGCAAAGACTCTAACAGCAAAACTTTTATCGGCAAAGATAATAACAGCAAAGCTTTTGTCGAATGTCTGTGCATCCATGAGCTCCCATTTTTTTTTTTTTTTTTTTGCATTGAAAAATACGTTCATTGTAACGCCGAAACACGTGCCTGCAGTTTCCGTGCTTATAAATGCCTAATTAACGTTCGATTTTGACTTCACAAACACTTAGTAGATTAATCAAAATAGGGTCAATTTTTACTTCCTTTTACGTAGTAAAAGAAGTATTGTGATCGCGAGAAAAAAAAAAATCACTCAAATTTGAGTCTAAACTTTGATTTTGCTTACCCCGAATGAATGTTCAGTAGTTTTTTCGACCTGTCAGCACGTGCATATGTACCTATCAACATATAAGCAGCCGAAAAATCCTTTTCAACCACCCCCGAGTTAATTACGACGAGTTTTCTCGTGACGTCTGTATGTACGTATGTGCGGATGTATGTGCGTATGTGGCTCGTATAACTCAAAAACTGTATGCCGTAGAAGCTTCTAGCTTGGTATGTAGGCTCTGAGGATGATCTAGTTGTGCACCTCCCCTTGTGGTTGCATTTGAATGTTTCCAAGGGGGTGTTTTACCCCCTTTTTGGGGTAAATCAGTGTTAATTTCAATGCAGACTCAAGTGATATGAATTGTCGCGACCACTTGGCGATATGTCGACAAGCTTTTTGTCGCCAAGTGTTTGACGCCAACTTGGCGACATATCGCCAAGTTGGCGACAAATTTGGCGAAAAAATTATTTTTTTGAATTTGGGTTCAACTTGGCGCTATTGGCGATATTTTGCGAAAAATTCACTGAATAATAATATTTTTTGTAAAATATTTTTTGCATTGTTTCGTGGCAGATTAGGGGAGTAAATATTTGAATTGTTACCTTGCTCACTCCAAGCACTTTTTTTAACACTTAAGGCAACTACTAAGAAATTTACACGTAAAAGGAAGTAGTGTGGGGGTCTATACCAGATTTTTTAGTTATGTTGTTCATTCAGATGCTATAGTCGAACATGCTTATTAGAACATCGGTTAAAAGAATACCCACTTGATACAATACATTTTCGATGTACCAAACATTTGTAATTTCACCATACATGAGCGAGATATTAGGCCCTACATCTTAGGGTAACCTTAAATTTTGGAGCATTCACTGTATTATTGAACATTTACGTAGCATTAACCAAAAGCCATATTACACTACAAATCGTAAAGAGAATGACATGCTTAACTGAAATCAATAGAGTTACAAGTATTATTATTTTAAAGTCGATCTTATTTATCATTTGAATTACTTTACGTAAGATTTTGCCTTTCAGGGAATTACAATCGAATCGAATTCAAAGTAGCAGTTAGTTAACCTGAAGATATACCAGGTGAAATCTGACACCAAATGGAAAGTTTTAAGAAAACTCATGATGTAATTAATCGAATTTAATACCTCAAACCAATATCTTTTGAAAATGAAGCCACACCAAGCCTTTTATTTAAAATGAATTTTAATAGTTAAGAAGAGTGTGAAATAACTGCAGCGAAATTCAACAACAAGCACTTTTGTAATCAAATGTGTACGATAAATAGCGTAAACGACAAATTTTAAATCCTGAATCACGCATTAAGATTAGGTTTATAAATATGCATGAGGCTTTATTAACTTTACCGTATAGTTACAACATGTTGTGTTATACCGGCTCGGAACGAACGCTCTTTTCCCATTTGAAGTTTTGGAAGTAAATGCAATTACTTTTCTGCCTTATTTCTTACTCTCAACGGCATTTGGTAATCTCAAATGCTATTATGAGAGAGAATTCCAGAATCTTCTTTCTATTTCAACCAAGCAGTTAATGCTTCGACCATTGTAATTTAATTAGATATAAACAGATATATCTTTTGCTGCCGCATTATGAATAAGATATGCCTTTTTCGGTTGCTTTAATAGGGAAAGGGTGAATAATAAGCTATCTTCAATAGATTTTAATAAGTAGAAGCGTTATTATTTTGTTGTAAATGTAGCTTAATTTAAAAACTCCTTGTTAAAAAATGCTTTTTTATCAGTATTTTGCGGTAAAGTGCTTATATTAAAATCTATAAAATCCATGACTTTTATTGAGCTCTACTTTATTTTTCCATTCTCAGTTTAGGGACCCCAAGTAGCACACTTCGTTTTTTAAACGTTGTAAAATGGTTATTAACGTTGTGACAACCGCTTAAAAACGTTAATAAAACGTTCAAAGGTTATTTGTGCTACCTGGGACAGGCTTTTTAATCATTGCCAAAACCAAAACGAATAGTAGTAATTTTCAGTTTATAAAAAAAATACAACAATAAAAAATAATTTTTATCAATAATGAAACCGCTTGCAGTTTTCTCGTGCTTTGAATTTCCTAATATGCGACGAAAATTTTTGTTTATAGGTTGGCAATGATTTGGGCTTGTTATCAAGACCTTTTAAAATTTTTAAAACTTGAACGAAACGAATAGTAAAAGTAGCTTAAGATAACTTTTCGCTTGATGTAATAGCTTACATAACGCCTCGTAAGGCATTATTAAAGTCAAAATATAAAATAAAATATGAATTTAATAGAATGATTTAAATTGTTAATGAGTTCGTCATTGGCATTGAGTTGTAGTACACACTCTGATATTGAGTCAGAGTAAAATTCCTCTTCTTACAATAATTGTATTGTTTTTTTCCTTGAAATAATTAATTTGGAATAAAATTTGATAATGTAATTGAAGAGAAAAATAAGTAGAGCTTATGGAAAAAAATTTGCGTTAGAAACAGAAAAAAAGGAATTTAGTTTTGAACAAATTTATTATATTTTCCACATCGCAATCCACATATCAATATATCCTTAGTGCTTCAAATATACACTCCAAATTAGTCAGCTGCAGCATCGCCGTTGCCACTCATAAATAGTAAATCAGAAAAGATCACGTATTCTCTCGCACAAATCTCCCAACAAGGCCGAAGCTGGAAGGATATTTTGCTATGTCGACGAAGAGAAAAATAATTAGAGCTTATGCAAAAAAATATAGTGCTAGAAACAGAAAAATAGCATTTAGTTTCGAACAAATTTGTTATTTTTTGTTGATCTTCTTAAATTTTCTTATTTTATTACTTACCCTAACACAATTAATTTATTCTGATAGTTCTAATCCCTCACTAGTAAGCCCTAGATACTCTCGTGGACTTTTGTTTGCAATTTTTGTGCTTATCCTCGCAACTCACACATCAATACATTCTTAGTGCATCAAATATATAACTCCAAATTAGTCGGCTGCAGCATCGCCGTTGCCACTCATAAATAGTAAATCAGAAAAGATCACGTATTCTCTCGTACAAATCTCCCAATAAGGCTGAATCTGAAACAATGTTTTGAAATGTCGTCGAAGAGAAAAATAAGTAGAGCTTATGCAAAAAACATAGTGCTAAAAACAGAAAAATGGTTTAGTTTCGAACTAATTTATAATTTTTTGTTGAATATGTTAAATTTTCCAATTTTATTACTTACCCTACACTTAATGAATTTATTCTGACAGCTCTAATCTCTCACTACTAAGCCCTAAACACACTCCTAAACTTTTGCTTGCGATTTTTGTGCTCACCCTCGCAAACCACACATCAATACATCCTTAGTGCATCAAACATAAACTCCAAATTAGTCAGCTGCAGCACCGCCGTTGCCACTCATAACAAGTAAATCAGAAAAGATCACGTATTCTCTCGTACAAATCTCCAAACAAGGCCGAAACTGGAAGGATATTTTGCTATCTCGCCGAAACTCCGTCGCCCATGATTAATGAGCATCAAATCACACTCATTTCAAGCATTGAGAAAGACATGGATTCTCTTCGCCTTTGCATCCCGATACCAGATGCTATTAATCAAATTAGAATTACGCTTAGCGGGCTTCTGATAGCAACCAATCTCCCAGGCTGGAATTGGCGCTTTCTCGTTAAACGTATAACACCACCAGCCCAAATCAAATGGAGGATCTGTAACATTGATAGGGGACAAAACTAAAGCGATGAAACAATAGAATAATAACAGGGTGCAAATACGAATTTCGTATTTCGTACCGGATCCATCCATTGCATCTGCCGCACCCCACGGGATCCTACAATTATACCTTGAAAAACGCCTCGTAATTTCCCCTTTTTTTCTTCCCCTTCCGATATCTAATAGGGACAGAATCGCTGATTTGCGTCCATTATAAATGCTATTGTTAGTTGGGGTTAGGGATTTTTTTTTTTCTTTCTTTGGAAAAGTGAGTTAAGGAGACTCGAATTAATGTCATTTCGAAAGATGATTCACAGAAGTTTCTAGTGCGTGTGTGTTGGGTATTAATGATATATGTTCGCGATGTCATTACAAACGAATTTATAGCATTATAACGTACTTGGTCGGTGTATGCTTCATCTGTTAGCCCGATTCCTGATCATTTACGTGCCGCGGTGTAATTATTTTTTTTAATGGCTATCTAACGTGCCGTAATGACACAGTTATTAATTTAATTTGATTGTTAACTCTGAGGAACTTTATGATTATTTTTATTTAGATTTAAATCTATGATATGGCTATATATTTTACTTCGCTAGATATTGTCAAATTTTCTATTGTACTTGTAATTCAGGTCTTTAAAATTTGTTTAAAAGAATAAAAAAAAGAAAAATTCTCTAAAAAAAAAGAAATTAATAGCATTGAGCTGTAAACTTTCCTATTATTGAAAGCGAAATAGGATGGATTATAAAAGTTTCCATATACAACTTCATCATTTCATCCTTAGTTGCACTAAACGTTGGAAGTAATTATTAAAAGTGCTAACACTGGAAATGTTACTCAAAACATAAAGCATTGAAAATGTGTTATACAAAACAATTTTTAAAGCAAAAAAGAACTATAAAAGTGTGAGAAATAACGGCAAATACTACACTTAGATTTCAGTTCGCAAACTTACTCTTTGGAACGTAATGAAAACTTATTCTTTTTTCACTTTCATATTTCTCTCTAACTAAACCTTTAACTAAACGTGATAGAAGTCAAAAATGTTTCAAAGTCAAATCAAAAGAAACTGTCATCTAAGAACTTATTTTTTGTTTAACCTAGTACTTTGGCATTAACTTCAAAATACTTTTTAATCAATCGGAGTGCTCCGTTCATTCTTGAGGGATCATATTACTTTTTCATGAAAAGATGAAAGACTGTGGACAACTTTTAAAATATTAAGATGGTAACTTTAGCAGACCAATCTAATTTGGGGAAAGATTCTATCCGAAACTAGTCAAATATTTTTCTTGATTCGCTACATTACGGTGTGTTTTGTATGAATTTAAATATTTTGTTAGATTTTGAAATCACTCATTGAAATTCTCTCAGGAGTTTGAATGTTTGTAGTATTATTAGGTTATTACGAGATTAAAATGATATTTGATACACTTTTGGAGAAATTCTGATGTATATGTTTCCCCAGTGAGTTACTCAAATGTTGCGGCTTATGCGATATTACTGATTTAGTGAGTAAGGGAACCTTCCTTAAAGTTTCATGTACGTTCGAAGATGTCGTTTAGATTTTGAAATGTTTTTTCACAATGATCTAAGCAACAATGTCGATAAACTTAAAAGGCTGTTAAAAATCTATTTGTTTCAATTTTATGTAATAATAATAATAATAATAATAATAATAATAATAATAATTTAATAATAATTTAATAATAATAATTTAATAATAATAATAAGAAGAAGAAGAAGAATTTAAAAAAATAATAATAATAATAATAATAATAATTTAAAAATAATAATAATAATAATGATAATAAAAATAATAATAATAATAATAATGCTAATAATAATAATAATAAAAATAATAATAATAATAATAATAATAATTTAATGGTAATAAGAATAATAATTTAATAATAATAACAATAATAATAATAATAATAATAATAATAATACTGTTACTCAAATGTTGCGGCTTATGCGATATTACTGATTTAGTGAGTAAGGGAGCCTTCCTCAAAGGTTCATGTACTTTCGCAGATGTCGTTTAGATTTTGGAATGTTTTTTCACCATTACCTAAGCAACAATGTAGATAAACTTAAAGGGCTGTTAAAATCTATTTGTTTCACGAAATTTTATGTAATAATAGTAATAATAATAATAATAATAATAATAATAATAATAATAATAATAATAATACTAATAGTAATAGTAATAATAATAATAATAATAATAATAATAGTAATAATAATAATAATAATAATAATAACAATAACAATAACAATAACAATAACAATAACAATAACTATAATAATAATAATAATAATAATAATAATAATAATAATAATAACAATAACAATAACAATAACAATAACAATAACAATAACTATAACTATAACAATAATAATAATAATAATAATAAAACTGTTTCTAGCAATATCACAAGTTGTTTGAATCTAAAAATAAATTAATCAAAATTAATTGAAAAATTATCAAATGATTTTTTTTTGAAGACTTTTAATTCTTTAAAAAAACAGCAAGAAAAAAAAATTTATCCTTTTTATGATGATTAATAAGTAATATTATTACTACTAGGTTTGTGTGCTTTTCCGGGTTTGTACACTCTGCCTTCTCACTTTGTGAAAATAATATTCGCTTAGTAATTTCAAAAACCTTTCTGAGCAAAAATAAAAGTATATATTTCGAATAGGCAAATTTGAAGCACTCTTCAGGTTAAAAAAAAATTCTCCTGACAAAATGTGAAAATCAAAAGAAATCTGAAACTGTTCTAAATGGATTTTTACGTCGCACAGTGACCCACTTCCTATCCTTGATTGCAAGTGCAATTCAAACAGTTGAGAATCTTTTTTTTTCTTCCGGAGTCTATAATCTATTTTTCAGTGTTTTCGTTCTTTAAAATTTAATTAGGAAAATAATTGATTATCATAGATATGGGTTTTATTTACTATGTACCTTTCGATTAATATTCAAGCTTTGTAAAGAACTCAGAGATGGAAGGATGAAATTGTACTAATGACATCCAAAAGTTAATTAATTTTCGACCGCCATGTAAAAATATCGATAATTAGAATGCTAGTGACATTTAGAAAAGAAATTTCCATTAAGTTTTATCGGCTGTTTGGAACGTTCGTAAAGTTTAGTGAGACCTTTTTTTTTCGAAAATATCTTTCGAAATGCTTTAAAAATCAAGATTGGAACATAAATATTGCCATAAAAAATTGTAGATCCATAAAATAGTTTTTTCCACGTTCCTTCATTATTATTTTGTTATAGTTAACTAAGGACGATAAATCGATAGATGCATTTAATTTGTTTCAGCATTGAAGAAATATATATTTTAAGATTTCCTTTGCTTTGATATTGTGCTATTTTATTATGAGTTTTTCAAACCAAACGTAATTAAGAAGTGAAATTGCGTTTATGATACTTGACTTGGATAATGAAATTATAAAATTGGTTACATGTAGTTTTGATATTTATATTTTACTATTTTTGTCAATACTTGTCAAGCATTTGTGTACTTTGAGTTTTTCAAAAATAAATTTAATGAGTAAAAACAATAATATATGCTTATTTGACAAAATCCAATTACACTTCTTTTTAAAAGTTGGTTCTTGAGGGCATCCTTTTTTTCTTTCTCTTTTTATTTTCCTTTTTTTTTAAATCCTGAATTAAAAAAATCCTTTTTAATAAAAAGCGTTAGTAACGCTTTTTATTAAAAAGCGTTATTTCAAATATCAATAAAATATATTTTCAAAAGCTGGGCTTGTAGCTGGGAAAATATGCAGATTCTAAATAGATAATATAGATTAAGATACAGTAGTGCGAAAAAAGTATTATGAAACATTACAATCACAAAAGATTTTGAAACAATTCCACTAGCATACTGATTCTAGTTTTTTCAGAAAAGCATACATTTTTAAAATTTTTGTTTCGAAATAGTATTTAGTTTAGTAGGGAAACGGAAACTGCCTAAATAGTAAAATTATAGAATAACAAACTAAAAACGAAAAATAAAGATAACAAACTGTTGTCGATATTTTTGATAGAGCTTTTTAAAAAAAAGTTGTTGTTTCTCTAAGCACTCTTTTGCTTCTTCTTGAAAAATATTCCTAAAATAAACAAATAAAAGATAGGAAAAAAAATCGTTGTTGAACAGCGAAATCGCTTCCAACACAAGTTCTTGCACTTTGCATTTCATCCTCTATTTTTTTTTCGCCTAAATAAGAAGCGACGAAAAAAAAAAAAAAAATAACATGCAATTTTAACACTTCCTTCATAAAGACTTTCTTAAAACCTGAGAAAGAATACTCGAAGAGAAGAAGAAAAAAGTACAAACAAGATCAAATCACTGAGTAGAAAAGTTTTGTTTTGCATAAACTCCTCAGATTCTATCGCCCACGTCTTTTATGGCATAGATTTTTTTAGGGGGCTATAGAAGAATAACACGTCGTGTGACTTACTGTGATAATTCATCTTTGTCAGTTCTTACCTACAGAAATTAGTGGTGCGACATCCATGTCGATGTTTTGGAAACATCGATGTTTTTTCCATCGATGTTCTACGGTCGATGTTTTGGGTTTAAAGTTTTTTTCGATGTTTGTGTTTTATATTCCAGTGGAAAGTTTTGTAACAGTTTAAAAAAATGCATCGTTAATTAGTAGCTGCATTATTAATGTCACTTTTAATTTTTTTTTTATATTGAAATCAACGATTATTGTTTTCTACTGAAAGTTGATTCACCTTCCGATTTATTTTGTCTGTGTTTTTACATTTGAGAAAAAAGTGTCTCATAAAGAGAGAAAAGAATAATCATTAACCAGTCGTTTCAGTAATTATCTTATTAAAACAAAGTTTCTCGAATTATCACCGATGATTCTTAAACATCGTTGCTTTGAGTTTGATTTTATTAAAGACGATATTTTAAACTTCATTAAGAAAACATGTCATAAAAATATGCGATGAAAAAAAAAATACATCGTCAGCTAGTAGTTGTAGTATCGATCTATCTGGGAGAAGTTTTCTATAATTGTCATTGATGTCTTATAGTTGATGTTTTTTTTTTTTCCACAGACAAAGGAAAAACGCGATAAATCCGATTGAGCGTTATATCGAGAGATTATCGATCTCTATAACAGTATATATATATATATATATATATATATATATATATATATTTATTTATTTAAAAAAAGATAGATGTTTTGAAACATCGATGTTTTTAGGTCGATGCATCAATATCATCGGTGTTTTAATTTCTAACATTGATGTTTCGAAACATCGCCGTTTTTGCATCGATGTCACGCCCTTAACAAAAAACCTTTTGGCTTTGCTTACTACTTATCCTCTTCCTATATTCCTGAAACAAATTTACTAGATAAAAGCTTCTTGTAGGAAAACAGCAGAAGGAGATGATATGCTACGTTTGGTTTAAATTTAGTCCTTGAATGAGACAACATTTAGTATTGTATCAACTGTTGTCAGATGAATATGCTATTCTGAACAAAATTAATATCGTTAGAGTAACTTTACAAGACAGCTACGATTATATGCTACAACATGCTCTTTGATGCTTGATTCAATGCATGACTTATGAAATAATCTGTTATAATTATATTTACCCAACATTATTGATGTTATAAATCATTATCATGAATTGTGTTGGAAATCGTGAGATTTTCCATTAGTTTTGAAATGTAAAGCTTTAATTTCAACTGTACTAAGCAACTCGATTCATGCGGTACGTAAACTAGGTAATATATTTAGTACGGAAGCTTTAGAAAGGGATTTGGATACCGTTATGATGAAGTAATTTAGTTATTTCGTGCCTAAGTTAGGTGTATTTACTTTTGTGATATTTTGCATTTGGATTGTGAATAAGAAAAAACAAAATGTGTAATTACAAAATATTCGGCAAAAACTCGCAAAAAGAATTTTTGCCTTATTTGGCAGTTAAAACTTTTAAATTACGTACGAAATAATGTATATCCACAACGTAAAACAAACATAAATATACAAATAATGCACACACACGTTGGAGAGTCATAACAAAGCTGTTTTTCAATCTAAGAACTATAGATATACCTATAAGTCATAAGATACATAAGATATACCTATAAGATACTATACTTCACAAAACATAGCCCCCACCCCCCTCCAAAATTATTCTCAAATAACTCTTGATTTCCCCATTACTCTGCAATACTGTAGAGCAGCGGTTCCTAAACTAAACTTTTTAGTGCGCGAAGTACTTTGTGATTCGCCTTTACTTCAAAGAAGCCCCATTATTGTTTTGACCAAAAAACAAATTGTTAACTAACAGAAAAGACCCAATAGCAAGTCAGGGGAAGTCACTGTGACCACCCAAAAAATTCCTAAATCGGCAAATCTGAAGAAATCATTGCATAAATGCATTTTGTTTTTCGTAGTTTTAAGTATAAGTATGCTGTTCTCATATTTTGTCTTTCGGTAAAATTAAGAGTTTCAATCAGCAAATTCAAAATTTATTTCCTTCCAAAAACTTAAGTTCTATTTGCCCTCGAGGGAAATGATAGAGACGAGAAACGATAATCATTCGAATAAATCCTTGATATTCTTTCTTTTATTATTTTCCAAATTTCTGTTAAAAATAATAAATGTATTTTGAAACTAACTTGCAGCAGAACCCTTCGTATTCTTCGACTACGCGGAACACACTTTGAGAATTCTGCTATTGAGAAACCCTTGAATAAATTTTACAGCTCAATTTGTCCGACATTGTTGGAATTGTAACTAAGCAAACTGAAAATTTTTATAAAAATGTTTGTAAATCAAAAGTGGCAAAATATTTGAAGGGACATATTTTTTTTCCGGAAGGTATAAACACGGTTTTCTCTCTTGCTCTTTTAAGACATAGTATATTTGTCTTAAACTCGATTAATTTCTCCCTAGGACTAGAGACATTAATATTTCCCAAACTATATAAAAACAAACAAGAGACATTAATAACCCTCCACTAGCAGTTTCACATTTTATTACTGTAAAACTAGCTGTAGTATACTGTAAAACCAATATATATTTTTACAGTGTACTGCATAAGCATATTTTTTATATATTTTAAATATTACTTGTATATATTTTAAGTATTACCTAAGAAAAAGCCTACATATTTTTTACTGCTCCTTGATATTATCTTAATTAAACGTATCGTTAATAGAAAGTATACATACTTTGATGACATATATAATATATACTAGCACTCATACGAAATAGTTAAAAGATTAAAGAAAATGATTTAATAATATAAACTGTATTTCTGTCTATGGCATTGAAAATTATGCTAGTTGAGCACCATGGCCATGATTGGAATTACAACATCACCTGCAAAACCAATCTTTAGTTTGGTCTTCTCTCACCACGAGCAGCGTAACTGACAGGGTTAGGTGTGGTCATTTCGAAACATGTGACAAGTATTCTATTCTGCCTAAATGTTGAGGGTAAAAGTCATCAATTATAATGAGAGAAATGAAATACTTATTAATCCAAACATGTGCTTCTTCATTCTTGAAGAACATTCTTCCTTCCCATATCTTCAGGGTGCTAATACTTCCAACGTTTGGGGTCACCATCGATCAAAATGTCGGGAACAATGCTTCCTATTGAACAGAATTATAAATCTGAAGAAAGGTGTGGAAGCTGTCATCGCAATATCAACTGTTCCTTCTGAGTTGAGGGAGGAGGGAATTTCTTTTGGAGTTAAAAGGAAGATATTCTTTAAAAGTATGTTCTCACCTTTTCTTTTTATAGTCTTTCCTTCTTCTTTTTTTCAATGGATAAGATTTCTGCAAGATTCATGCTGAGTTTTGATGAACCCAGTTCTTTTGAGGTTTGAATGGATTCTCGTACTCTGATAGATCTATTTTTCTTTCGATTGTGGGTCTCGGCTCTTAAGTCAATCTGATGGTGAAATCATTTACCCCATGTTGAGTTGAAAAAAGGGAAAGAGATATCTCACTCAAAAATGTTTCGAGGAAAGTGATTTTCATGTGAGTTTTTTTTTTTGGTTTCTATTTCTAGGAGAAAATTCTAAAAATACGAAGTTTCTGAACCATTGATTATTCTGAACCATTTTTTAATTAACGGTTCTGAACCGTTGATTAAAAACTCTTATAATTGCAGGGATGGACAAAGACGAAAATATGAAAGGGTATTAATCTCTGACTGTCGTTAAAAAAAAAAAAAAAAAAAAAAAAAAACTGTTGTTTTTACAGTAGGAACGTTGCGGATTTTTTTCTTTTTCTTTTTTTTAATAATAGTTCAGAATAAAACGAAAAGACAACGTTATTTCTAAACATTAATTTATGATGTCTCAAGACATAATTCATCAAAAAAAAATAAGTTCAATCCTTGGTGTCATTTTAATTATTTATTAAATGTGTGTATTTATTTTAATAGAGTCTATTTTATTCTCGAAACTTTGACCTTCAATCAGTAGGTTATATATATGGACATTAATATCCACACTTTGAGTTAATTTCTCAAACGATAACCGACTGCAAATTTTATTGTTAGATTTTAAAGCCTTTATATTATAAACTGAATGGATTTACGTTTATCAAAAATCGATATAAACTGCATAAATTTCCCCCAAAATCCCTGTCGCGGTTTTCACTAACTTTTAGCAGGAAATCTACCTGATTGTTTCCAGACATGCTTCTGAGAAAAATTTGGCACATCAGTTGTCCATTTTTTTCTAGGAACATCTCCTTTGTTTTTTTATTTTTATTTTTTTCATTACGTTAGTAAGGAAGAAGAAGAAAAGATAAAACGTAATTTCCAAACATTAATTTATAATGTTTTAAGCCAAAATTTATCAGTAATAAATAATTTCAGCATCTGTGAGTCACTTTAACTATTTATTATTTTTTTGTACTTATTTTAATGGAATGTGTTTGATTATCGAAACTTTGACCTTAAATCAACAGGTTATATATATGGACATTAATATCCACACTTTGAGTTAATTTATCAAACGATAACCGACTACAAATTTCATTGTTAGATTTTAAATCCTTTATACTATAAACTGAATAGATTTTCGTTCATCATAAATCGATATAAACTGCATAAATTTCCCCCAAAATCCCTGTCGCCTAGTTCGAACATTCTTCGCAAGAGCCCAGAAGCAAATGCCCTTCACAGCTCTAAATCATGATATCTGATCTGCATGGATATAAATATTCAGATTATGCTTCGAAGATTCATCGATTAATAAATAAATGGCTGAGAAGAAAAATAAAATTCTTCTTCGCTTCCAGTTTTCGAGCTAATAAGTTAGAGTTTTGACACTACTGTGCCAAGAAAAGATGAGATAATGAATTATTCATTTTCTTCCCTTTAGCTCTTTGCAGGGGCGATGGATTCTTAAGGAAGCAGTAACTAATTATATATCCTGTAATATATTCATCTTTTGAAGCTATAAAAATTCTCAGCGGAAACCATTGTTAATTAAGTGGTTAAAAGAAATCTCAGATTTTTAAAATTGAATTTATTTATAATTTCTAAACCTGTTGATGAATGCATGCTTTCATTTACACGAAGAAAAAACTGACTCATCGAAATTTTTAATAATTTTCTCAACTAAAAAGCAAAATATTAATTTTTCAACAAAGCAATTATGAATGTTCTTGAATCTTACTATTCATTTTGAGAAAAAAAACTTCGCAGAAAATGCATGAAAACAATTTCTAATATTCGTTCTGTTGAATAAATTACGAAGTAAGATGCGTTTCGTTTGTTGAAATTTATATTTTTAGAAACTAGTTGCAGCTTTTTTTTTTGCTTAATTTTGAAAATTACGTTTTGCATTTTAACGCTATATATGGTGTAAAAAGTCATTTACTGAATTTAAAATAGGTTAGTAAGTTCGACGAATTCATTCGATAACATCAAAAAGCAAGCATATTTTTTTAAGCTTCTATCACTTTGTAGGATTTTTGTTCGATGTCTTTATTTTCCCATTGTGTTGCACTAAACTATAAGGACTACATTTAATGTTTTTCTGACTTTTCTCCAATATTATTAATCTTTTTTTTTTTGCACTAAATAAATAACTAAATAAATAACTAAATAAATAAATAAAAATATGGCCATTATTATAATGTCTTCAAACGGTATGCTGAATTAAAAAGAATTAAACGCAACGCATATAACAGGCATTTATCTTCTCTTCATAACATAGTTCTCATCAGTTACACTCAAAAAGTACAATTAAAGTACCTGGAAATTACGTAGTACAGTCGAGCCAGCTTATTAGAATATCATTGAAAAAAATATTTCGATTAACGTAATAAATTTTCGATGCACCAAATCGTTTAAATTTGTCATTTTGATGTAATGGATTATGCAATTTTTCACCTACTGAAATAATTTTTGGGTCAAATTTGGTTTTTCATTAAACGGGTTTAACCTTTATAA
>JAXGGA010017196.1:0-24890 GCA_038373865.1 Uloborus plumipes | reverse complement strand
ATTTCAACAATGGAAGAGAGACTTTGAAAATAGAATAGAAGAGATATTTATGGGGGATTAGTTTTAAACAAAAGTAATTGAGATAAAATGTGAATTAATTATTATTAACTTAACACCGCATAGGGGTAAATTTAATTAATAATGGCGTTAGTTTGAGTTAATAAAAATTAATATTGGATAAAATCTATATTTAAGATACTTTGAATCACAAAGCATTGAGACAAATATTCAACTGATAGTCTTAAAAGAAGCATCAATTTTTAAAAAATTGCAAACACATGATTAGGGGGACAATGTTTTTTTAATATGAATGCATGTAAACTTATGAATGTACCGAAATCCTATTCTTTTTTTGAAAAACTTTGCAAATGTTTGGTTTTTGACGTTGCAGTTCATTTTCATTTGAATAAAACAAAAAATAAATAATGATGGAAGTAGCTTATTATTAATAACAACTTATACGATGCCTAAATAAAAGACAATTTTAATGTAAGTTAACCAACCCTTATGAATATAAGTAACGTATGAGGGGTATAATCTAAATTCTTATTAAAGTTTGGTCAAAATGAGTCTATATATTTAATAACTAGCTTAATTTGCTTTATTGAAAAACAGGTCTGTTGCTTAACCCTTAGTTTAGCAATGTATCCTACAGGATACATCACTTTCTACATTTTTTAATTTGAATTAGGCGCCCTCTAGGGGGCTGGCTTTTAACCTATAGCATTATTCGAACCTTCTTTTTCAACATCTGTCTTTACTGTGACTATTTACAAAGCAACGCATTCAGTATTAAGTTTATAAGTGTTACAGTGTGTTCTACCAAAACAACATGGCGTCACGTCGATTACAAGTATGTAATCGACGACTTTCATTCTAACTTTGAAAATTAATTTTAATGTATTACCAAGGAATCTTTTGAGCTTGAGTACTACGCTGTTGCAAGCATAGTCTAAGAAGCTCTGAGACAGTGTTATTACGATATTCTTACGCTCTTATAATTTCTTAAGTTAAAGTACTAGAGGGGTGACTTGTATCAAACTTTAAATTTAAAAAATAAGAAAAAGGTTATGAAATTAGTTCATGTTTTAAAATTTTGTTTCTACTTGAATAAACAATAATTTTGTTGATAAATTAAAAAATATTGTGTACAGTCTACTTCTTTATTTCTGCAATTCGACAGCTGCAAAAATCAACTATTTCATGCATAAGTTGTTTGAAAAATTGTAAATAAAGAACAGTGCTTCAAGAAGAAAACCTGTCGTTACAATACTTGATTTCAGAAACCTTTAATTATCGTTTTCAGTTTTTCAGTACATTCTCCTCATACGTTGAGCTCTGGTGCTTTGTATAACTAGAATAATAAGACATTGCGACATTGACGCAGTGTAACTACAGCTGGGATAAACCTAACTTGTCAGTATTGTGGAAGCTACGGGAGCCGTATCACACCATTTCACAGCATTTCCAAAGTATCACAGCCCCGCTCCTTTCCTGGTTTGCCTTAATTGGCTATTATTCGCTCAACCTCGTAAAATATTACATGCAATGAAAAACACGAAAATTTTTGTTTTCCGAATGAGACAAATTTTATGATGTTTGACATTCAAATATAAGCAAAACTCTGAAGGTGAAATTTCATTGAAAATTTTTAGCAACAAATAAGAAAGTATGAACACTAATCCAGTACTTTTACGTGACGGATACACGATGTGAAGCGTTTTGAATCTTAGCGATTGCTTTTCATTTTATTCAATTCCGCCATTACTTGTTTAGCGATGCCATATGTTGGTTTGTCATTTTTTTTAAACATTTTAACAAAGCAAGTTAGTGAATAAAACAAGATCAAGATTCAACTAAATTGAAATATAATTCGATAACTAATTAAAATAAAAACAAGCGGTTAAAATGCAGAATAAACTAACAAATAAAACAAGCTATTAAATAACGTGACAAAATCAATTTGTCAAGGAAATGTACTGAAATAAAATTGAATGCCAAATTATAAAATTTTCGCCAACGAATTAACTTTTAATGTTATCCAAACATTTTTCTTTCGCGGCAGAGATTATACAAGTGTTGCAGTGAAGTTTAAATGGCCTAACTCTCGCCAAGCGAATTGAGAATTTTACTGGTCAAAAAATAACATGATGTAAAATTAAGCTTGTCATTCTTTTTTCTTAAAGACACAAAATATAATGTTTTAATTGAACATTTATGACTGGGGTTTTTTAATTCTAAAGTAATTTGAAATTTTTGCACGGAAAAGAAGTTTTTAGAAGTAGCTGTTAATGATTTAAAAATGAACTATTTCCATGTGGTAAAACCTTACTAGTCTAGGCATATCGTACACTGCCAGGGTAGGTTTGCCCCGACTAGAGTCCTCATAAACTTTATATGTACAGATTATGCTTCATAAAACTGATCGAAGAAGTGTATGCCAAAATTATTTTAACGACCGATCAATTACCTATGTCAGATGAAATTTAAGCTGCTTAAAATACTGCACTACTTACTATCTTTGTTTGTAACTTTGATTTGATTTGAAAGATTTTTTTCTCCTAAATATATATAGAAATATTTATTCCCTTATAAGAGAGGCCAGATATTATAATAGGCTCCCAGAGAAACATTTTCAACTAGACAGAACCCCCAAGCTCTATTGCATTTGTCAGTATTTGGTACTACTTTTCATGCTTAAGGAAAATTTTTAACTTATCTACAAGTTAATTGCAATTTCTTCTTATTTTGAATAAAAGTGTCTCGAAAAACAAATTGCATTTGACTCTGAAATATCTTCGACTAAAATATCAGAATTACACTTAAATTTTATTTGAATTAAGCTGCAATTCCATCCAAAACTTAGTTTTGATCATTGCGGACTTTTTTTTTTCTCTCTGGTATTTTCCATTTGCGTGAAAAAGATTTCAAAATTAAAAATAATTGCACCTGGAATGATTTATCGAGTGAACTTCAGCTGCAGTTACAGTTAAAAATGAATTATTCCGAGTAATGTTTTGTCTTCGCAGTTACTTTGAAATGACGTGAATTCCGTGTTTCATTAATCAAAACGAATTTTCCACATTCTTTATTTGAAAAAGATGTGTGGCAATAAAACATGTTTGGAATATTTTTTTTCCCTTCTTACTTGAAAAACACACATACTCCACTGAAATGTATTTTTCTCATGCATACAAATTATAAATCAAAGAACAGAACATTTTTGTCATGTAGGGAGTAAAATAAAAGAAAGAGCTCAATATTAGATGGCAAAAAAAAAGAGCTTTATAAGCGAATGATAAATTTACCACTGTGTCAAAGTTTTATTTCAGTGATAATCAAATAATTCGGGAAACAAACTCGAAATTTCCTTCTGACCTAAATTTTGTTTTTCAGGAAATTTTGTTTTAACTTTTTAATTTCTAGTCGCATAACTATCCTCATACCCCATTTGAACGTAATACAAGTTAAATTACCCTGTTGTTTGACTGGCTGGTTATAGAAATGTGACATATTGTGCAGAGCAAAAGCTGAAAAAATTGATTTGTATTCCTTTTTATGTTAACTTTCCTTGTGAATCGAAAATCCTTAATTCAGGTAAATTCCTTCGTATTAAGATACATGTTTTTCCCCCCTTTAATCATCTAGTATCAAATCGAGTGATTTAGAACTAAAACAAGTTTAGACCGTATTTAAAAAAAATTACAGCAGCACAAAAAAAAAAAAAAAAAAAAAAACCACATTTCCCGATTTTGGTACAGATGAAATGTTTAATCTCAATAAATTGTATTTGTAAAAATGTGTTTCGGGAGTGGTATTAAACATGTGAATTGGCAATTTCAATGCATGCTTACATGAGCAGAAAATGACTCTTGTGTTTGATATAGGTGATTTTGTATTGAAGTCACCCCTAAAACTAATTGTTATCAGGTAAATGTTTTGCTCTCTGTCGATTTTTCATAGCTTTAGTGGTTATTATTTGGTTATATTTTCAAGTAAGCTTGCTAGAAAAAAGGGTCTCAACATTCATTTCACACACAAAACATACATTCGTATTTTTCACATTTTCTTTGATATAGGCGTATTTTATGTGAATAATTATTGCATTAGTAAAAAAATGTACTTGTATATTTGATAGTATGAACATTGTAAGAATAGATAGCGTGTTTTTTTACAATATGAGTCGTTTTGAATCAAAACCAATTAATCCATATCTCAAAATTGATAGTTCCGAAGGTGGAACTATGGATGTAACTGGTTTTGACTTAACACTTTTTTCTTTATATTCACTTTTATTGAGATCTAGCGGTTTTTGATGTATTGCCTTTAAGAAAAGGGCATAGTATAGGAGCATTTAAACTTATGTTTTTTAAAATAAAATTAGCTTTCCTAAAAATTGAACTTAACTGATTTTGATTCTAAACAATTCAATTTATACTTACTACTAGTTATTTTTTCTTCTGTTGCGCAATGGATTTCTTAAAGTTTGCTTAAACAATCACTTTAATATCATATCCACAAAAATAGATAAAGTGCCCTCGAGACTTATTCTTTAGACAAACAATTACGATTAAAATAGCTTTTGACGGTTTAGCTTCTGACCCAAATACGATCTGTTTCAGGATTCCATGCTTAATCAGTTTATAGTTCAGACAGCTCTATTTTTGAGTCTTGACTAGCAATAAATACTTCGTAGTTAACATATTATGTCACGCAAGTAACCACGCCCTTTCCTGACTTTTTGTTCAATTTAATATTTGAAATTAGCAGTAATTTCACCTAAACACGAACCACTTAAATTAACAAAACGTAATGTTTACCCTCTAAGTTTTTTTTACAGTATTTGAGGTAACAAGTGCTCTATCGATTTCAAAAGTTTTTCTTAAAAGTTTGAGCCAAATAAATTCTTTAACTCTGCATACAGCAATAAATGATCTACAGTAGTGAGATGTGCAGAAAACCACTTAAAACTCACCAATAAATAAAAATGATTAGTATGTTCTCAAAGTTTTTGACGCTTCTTCATTCTAACTGACCGGCAAGATGTTATTGTTCATGCCTGAGGGATAAACAGGGGATACGATACGTTGTACAACACAGCGTCTTCTCCCAATCTACCCTAAATATAGGGTTTACTTTTATTGATTTCTTTCTTTTTTTGTTTATCGTTAACATTTTAGGAAAATTAGTGATATTTTTAATCTATTGTTTTTTTACTGCAATATCTGTCACATTAGTTTGTAAGTCATACACTACTCGACATTGAAAATGCAACACCAAGAAGGAGTGGTCAGAAATTGATGAAATTCGGTAAGAAGACAGAGACAGCATGGAACAATAAGTGATATTTATTTCAAAATAAATAAGCAAAATTTAGAGCGAGGACGGCGTCGGTTCAGTAAGAAGTAGGACCATCGCGGACAGCGATGCACGAAGAAACACGTCTAGGCATGGAGTCAATAAGCCTGCGGATGGTGTCCTGAGGGATGGCACTCCATTCCCTTTCAACCATTTGCCACAGTTCGTCCTCTGAACGAGGCAGTGACAGGTTCTGCAAACGGCGTCCAATCACGTCCCACACATGTTCGATTGGTGACAAGTCAGGAGAGTATGGTGGCCAGGAAAGCATCTGTACACCTCGTAGAGCATGTTGGCTGATTCGAGCACTGTGAGGCCGGGCGTTATCTTGTTGAAAAATTGCATTTGGCAGACCCTGAAGGTAGGGGATTGCCACCGGCCGCAGTACATTATCTACATATCGTTGGGCCGTCATAGTGCCCCGAATACGAACTAGAGGTGATACGGAATTGTATGCAATAGCGCCCCAAACCATTATGCCACGTTGTCGCGCTGTGGGGCGTTCCACAGTTACTGCCGGATTCGATCTTTCTCCACGTCGACGCCACACACGTATGCGATGACTATCGCTGGACAAACAGAAGCGGGATTCATCTGAGAACACTACGGTTTGCCATTCTGCCATCCACGTCGCTCTGGTCCGGCACCATTCCAAACGTTGGAGTCTGTGCTGTGAGGTCAATGGCAGTCTTCTTAGCGGGCGCCGTGATTGCAGGCCACGTGCAACCAGTCGACGGGAAATGGTTCTGGTCGACACAGGAACATCCAGGGTACCTTGCACGTGCTGCAGAATCGACGTACAAGTGACTTGCGGGTCCGCCACAGCTTGTCGGTGAATCCGTCGATCCAAGCGGTCTGACGTCACTCTGGCTGCACCTGCACCCCTCAATGTGGCTACATTTCCTCTTTCCAACCATCTCCGACACAGCCGATGCACAGTGCTTGCATCCATGTGGATATCAGCTGCAATCTGACGTATGGACCAACCACCCCTTCTCAGTCCGATCACTATACCCCTTGTAAAGTCGTCTATATGCTGGAAGTGTCTTCGTTGAGGACGGCGTGGCATTTCCTCCTATCACACGTATATTTCGAGACAAAAACCAAATTTCTCCGATAATTAGTCTGGCAGAAAAACCAACATGAACATAGCCCACTTTTCAACTTCATTCTCTTATATCTTACTTCAAGTGCGTCGGAGAGCTGCGCATTTCATATCATTTGCATAACTCAGTGACGTGCGTCTACGGTAAAATTTGCATGAATTTCTGACCACTCCTTTTTGGTGTTGCATTTTCAATGTCGAGCAGTGTAATTTAATACTTTCTCTAAAGCGCTCAGCTACGGTGGTTTTGAATGATTTTAAAATGCGTTTAAATTATTTTTTTTTATTTAAAGGACGGAGTTTTGGGATATATTCGTCCTCATTATGTCAGAATTTTTCCTTATTTCAGTGGAATAGGATTGGTGCTTTCGGAAAATTATGTGTGCACATTTTAGGTAACGAAGCAGAGTTTTTTTTTATTTCGGGGTGGGGAAGGAAATTTACATTAGATTAAACTGAAGTTTTTAAAAAACATATAGCACGATCGTAGCAGTGCAAGTAGAGCTAGGATTTTCTATTCCCTGTGCATTAACCAGGAGAGAAAATCTTTGTTTAAAAAATAAATTGCAAAGGATAAACGAAAATGTATCGGCAATTTTTTTCCTTTTACTTTGTAAAATTCCTGCGAGACGGAAAAATCTGTTCTTTGTTCGTAGTTTTGCTACCCTTGATACAATCAAAAAATAGTTTCTGCATATTTAACTCTCAATCTCACGGAAAATTCAAATTACAAATTATCTGCAGCTGACCCAATTAATTTTTTATAAGATATATATTTTAAGTGCAACTATGAATATAAAATTAACTCATTTTATAGGGATAAGGAGATTACGATGCATTCTGAAAAGTTATTTATTTTACTGTGTGCCATTTCTTTTCCAAAGCTATAAATATCAAAACAAAACGATAAAAAAAATAGCAAAAGCTAAAAGATAAGATTTTTTTTTTGTTGTTTCCACTCCTTGAGTTAAATTTGTATTGTTATCCAAAATACATAATAATTACAAACAAGGACAAAAATAATGCAATGGTTTATTGAAGCATATTTTCGGATGTGTGCAACCGTCTGGAAACGGCAATTCAGATTCTAAACAATAAATTATGCATTTCGTCGAGCAAATATTACCTCGTCTACATGTTCGATGGAAATAAAAACAATTACATGTTGCCAAATTTAATTCGTGGTTCTGAAATCTTGCGCATAAAATTGGAATTTGAATAATAACGAAAAACAAAAGTTACTCCTCTCCATCGTTGGAAAACTTATCTCTCATTACTTCTAAAAACACGAAGAGTTCCAAGCAATCAAAAACGCATTCAATTCGGATGATATTCTTTGGAAGAGAAGGATTTCGAATAACTTATTTTATTGAATTTGTATGAGTTCGGTGTTCCCATATTTTACGGTCTGTAGTTTATTTATAAAATTGTGAAATGAGATTTATTCCAAGAACTATTTTATTTGAAACCTGATTATTTAGATTGGGTGCATATTTATTTACCAAAATGGCAAAGCACGCAGTTAACATTGAGAATTAAAAGGAACGGTTCAATTGTATGAGTTAACCGTTTTTAATGCTACATTAAAAAAATAAGGTTTTGAGTAGATAGGCATGGACAATAAGTTTTATGGCAAAAACTTTGCATGTAACATTAAATAAAAGTAAGCATTTCATAACCATGGCAAATCAAAACATTTCCTAAACATTTTAGTAAGCAGGAAAAATTTAAAAGTCAGTTTCATTGGTTAGAGTGGTCAGTTAAAGAACATTTAGGTCTCTTTTTCTTTCACACAAGGAAGCTTAGTGGAGTCAACTCTTTAACTGGCGGTTATTAGGAAGTAAAATCAGGTAAACAAAATGAAGGAATCACTCGATATTTTTCATTCAAAATGCCCTGAAAAAAAATTAATTGTTGTTTTAACAGTATAGTACTGTCAGCAGAGGTTTCAGTTTAAAACTATAAAATGCACAGCATTAAACTGTAGAATTAGGGATTTTAGTTTTTTGCTGTAAAGCAGCAATTTTACAGTTTTTTACCAGTTTTCTCAGTTTATTACCACAAAACTAGCTGTTAATAAGTGCAAAATGAGCAGTTTCGCCGTTTATTACTGCAGAATTAGCAATTTCTACAGTTTGTTTCTATAAAACTAGCTATATTATACTGTAAAAGCAGCATCTATTTTTTGCAGTGTGTCAACTCATCCTGTTCGCCACCAGCCATGTGCCACTACCATTTTCATCCCAAGAAGCTCCATCAACTATACTCGACAGCAACTTAACTTGACACTGAAATCACTACGCGCAGAAGAAAAACGGAGTTAACAGAAACCTTCTTGGCAAATTAGAGGAGATCGCCAACTGTGCGTGAACTCTTATTGGCTGGCGCGTTTGATTCAAATGGATTACGCTTCCGCGCTACTCCGTTCGTAAAATTGAAAATATTAAGAAAATTACGAATATTATAAAAAAAAAAACGGTTCATATGCGTAGATGAAACACTCTAATCCGATTTCTAAAGGGAAAGATCTAATTTCCCCAAAATTCGGATACCGCGCAAGGAACTACTTCCTTTGTTTGTTCTCAGCTTATTTCTCTATAGTCACGAAAGGTTGCAGTCGAGTGTAGAGGGATATTGCCAAGCGCTCGCTCGACACGTGAGTTATTGTTGCTGTCGTTTCTAATCTCTGAAGGTGGAGCTCATTGAGAAGGAATAAAGGTAGAGAGAGTGAAATCTTCAATTCTTGAAGCATAGATTTTAAGTCACGTGACATATTTTAAAGTAAAGTATTGGAATAAATCAGGTTTCTCTTTCAATTGTTTTACGAAAAACGTGTCTCATTCGCCAATGCACTACAAAAAATACATGTTGTTCTTACAGTATAATACAGCAAATTTTACAGTAACAAACTGTAAAAGAGGCTAATTTTACAGTAATAAACTGTAAAATTGTTAAATTTACAGTAATAAATTTTAAAATTGTTGCTTTATAATTCTAGACTAAAATTGCTATTTTTACTGTGTATTTTACAGTTTTAAACTGAAACCTCTGATGCCAGTATTAAAACTGTTGGTTTTACAGTATAATACTGCTAAATTTTACGGTAATAAACTGTAAAATTTCAAACTTTACAGTAAAAAACTAAAATTGCTAGCTTTAGTTTGTTATTGTGCATTTTACAGTTTTAAATTGGAACTTCGGCTGCCAGTATTATATTGTAAAAACTACAGTTCATTTTTTGCCGTGCGAAGTGTCTATTATAAAACCGTACCTGATGTTCTAATTACTAGAGCATCAGGATATCATATACTAGAATCTAGTAAATTCAGGCTTGTCAAATCCTCTACAGAGTTGCTGTATAGAGAATACATGAGTCAACTACAGTTGAGTAAGCTCGGTTCATCTGCTAAAACCAAAGCAACAATTTTAGCTAATGAAATACGCAAATAAAGATACATTTTACGGCACTTTAAAATTTGCCTTGCAATGCATTCATTTATTTGTAGGATCTGAGAAGATATCGAGTCGCATATGTCTCAAAGCTCTTGAAAGATTTGTAGCTCTGAGGATGCTCAAACAATGCACTGGCAAAAATGAACTGTTGTTTTTACAGTATAATACTGGCAGCCGAGGTTCCAATTAAAGACTGTAAAATGCAAAGTAATAAACAGTAAAGCTAGCAATTTTAGTTTCTTACTGTAAAGTTAGCAATTTTACAGTTAATTTCCGTAAAATTTTGCTGTATTATCACTGCAAAACAACAAACAGTATAATACTGGCAGCCGAGGTTCCAGTTCAAAATTGTAAAATGAACGATAATAAACGGTAAAATTAGTAATTTTAGTTTATTACTGTAAAATTGGCATTTTACAGATCAGTACTGTAAAATTAGGAATTTTACAGTTTATTACTGTATAATTACAAATTTTTACAATTTATTGAACTATAAAATTAGCTGTATCATTCTGTAAAGACAACGTTCATTTTTTACGGTGTGTATATTTGGACATTTTTTCCAGAATTTGCTAAGAAATTACAATGAACTGAAGAAAAAAGAAAAAAACTTCTATCGCATCCATGAATATTTATAGTGCCTTCATTAAGAAAGCTCGCATTAGTCACACATATAGGAATAATAACTACATTACACTTTTTAGTCGCGAATGTCGTTTATTCTGCAATCATTCGCCATTTCCTTTTCCTAAGTAAAAAAGAAAGGAATATTTATTTTTCCGCTTGATTTGCATGCGCTTAACTCGTATTAAAGAACAGCATTAGGGAAAAAGTCAAACTTGTGTTGAGAAAAAAGTAAAAAAAGTAATGAAAACATTAAAAATTATTTGAACAGAAAAAACATTCTCATTTGATTCTAATTGCTATGGAAAGTAATCGGCATATGCAAAGAGATTTCAAAAGTGCAAAAGTATAAATGTTAGAAAAATATATTAAAATATTTATAGCGAGAAAAAATTCGATTGTGTGAAACGTTTTTAATCATACTTTAAAGTAACACACAAAAAAAAAAAAAAAACTCGTTTTTCAAAGGGAAAACCATTTCTTTTCAAGAAATAAACGTAAAGTGCTGATAAAAATTTCGTACATGTTGTTAAATTTTAACAAAGTAATGCATGTCTAAAAAATCACGACAAAAAAGTCTTTTTTGTGATCTTCTTTTAGTGTTGACGCGAATAATTTGAATAGTATCGACCAAGATTTTTTGAATGAAGGTGGGGGGAATCGTGAAATCTGAGAACATCTACTGATTTAGCTGGTTTTGATGCTAAACGCCTTATATGACCTTAAAAAAAGAGATAAAAAACTGAACAAAGCTGGCTGGGGAGGGTGGGGGACGGGGTGCTAACATACACTATTTAAAACACCAACGAAAATTATTTCTGCTTCTTTTTAGTAGTTGGTTTCGAACTCAGTTTCCAGATAACATGAACTGAAACGAAGTGAGAATATGTTTGGTTGTGGATATCGGAAATACTACCTGCTAAAAGAAAATCAACGCCGTTTAAAATAAATGGTGAAATAAATTGATTAAAAGATGAATAAATGAAAATTAAAAAATTAAAAAAAAAATTAAACAAAACAAAAGTAATATTTTTGTGTAAAAAATCAGTAGTTTTCCCTATAAAAAAATTATTGTATGTAAACTTAGGTTTCTGGCAGTTGGGTTTTTAACAGCTATATTGCGAGGTACATTTGTAACACAACATAAATATTTTGCTCAACTATTTTGATCATTGCATTTATTTTAAATGGCCGTAACGATTAAGTTAAATTTATTAATAAGAGAATAATTTTATGTATAGCTTTGGACTCAAATATGGGATAGGTGCATGTCGTTAAAAAGTAAATGTGAACTATGCTCACAAATAACTGCATACATATTCATACCGTCCGAGATAAAAGATAAAACTGCTGATCTATTTCAAAATTTCAGAAGTATTTGCAAAACGTAAAGGGTACAGAGTTTGAAGGAAATAAAATTTTCAAAATCTGGCAGCTTCATGGAACATGCGAATCTTTCAAAATAATTGTATTTCGGAATAGTAAAACGTTCCAGTGTGCTGCCTCAAATGCTTTAAGGCAGTGTTTCCCAACCTTTTTGATCTCATCGCCCCTACATCGCCATGACACCTGCCGTCCTCCCTTTCTTCCTCGAAAGAAACATAAATTTGGCGCAATTGAACATCGATATTATTAAAAATATAAGTACCTAACTTTAATTTGAAGTAAAATGTACGTAATAGAGCAATTATAACCAATCAATTTTAACTAAAAATATAAAAAATTAATAAAATGCCTTTAATTTTTTTTTACAAAGCAAACTGATAGGCATTTGAAGGGTAACATTTAACTAAGAACATCGACGTAATTTTCAAAAAACAGAAGTACATTTTTCAAGAAATTATTTTCTTTTCTACACTGGAATCTGGCGAAATTAAAATCATTGAAACTTAAAATTTGAAAGAAAATAAATTGAAAATCTGAAAATTCATAAAATTGACAGTAAATGGAAAAATACTTCCTAAGGTTCATCCGAGGTACAAGGAGGAAGTTCTTGAACTTTTATTTTCTTTTTCTTTTGTAACTTGTGATTAATTGTCCGAACTCTGAACAACCGGTTTCGTACATGTTTACAATTTCGATTTTCACTACACTTTTAATGCTACTGTTTTCTCTTCTAAATACACATCGCCCTCCTATCGCCTCTCAAGAATTTATCGCCCCTTTGAGGAGTCAAATCGCCCCCATGGGGGCTGTCGCCCCCAGGTTAGAAACCACTGCTTTAAAGGGAGGTCTCAGTGGTTCTGTGGAAGAAAGAACAGGTCGTTTTCAGTGTTTGTCCTCGAAAACGAAATGGCATGTACACTAGGGTGGGGCGAAAAATAAAAAGTTTTTCAGATCAACTTCTAATAGTTGCCAAAAGTTGTCTTTGGTGATAGTTAGCTTTTGTGCAAAATTTGAGAAAAATCGGTTAATATCTTCAGGGGGCGCTGCGATCGCAAAGTTTTACCATAGCTTTGATATGGATTTTAAGGTTAAAATATCAAAAAAGAATGCCTTTAGCTAGTCTCTTTGCGTTTTTTTTTACTCAAAAGATGTTTTCATGCATTAAAAGCATATGAAATGACTCACAAACATTATTTTACATGATATATTTATATTTCAAAAAAATCACTTTTTTTACGTTTTTTTCTTTTTAAATGCTTGAAATATAAATATATCATATAAAATTATTTTTTGTGAGTTATTTAATATGCTTTGAATGCATGAAAACATCTTTTGAGTAAAAAAAAACGCAAAGAGACTAGTTAAAGGCATTATTTTTGATATTTTAACCATAAAATCCATAAAAAAGCTATGGTAAAACTTTGCGATCGCAGCGCCCCCTGAAGATATTAACCGATTTTTCTCAAATTTTGCACAAAAGCTAACTATCACCAAAGACAACTTTTGGCAACTATTAGAAGTTGATCTGAAAATTTTTTTATTTTTCGCCCCTTCCTAATTAATTGAAACAAACTCGAAAAATTGAGAAAACTAAGAAAAGAACTATTTTGTTTAAATTTATGTAAAACCAAATGTTTTTATAACTTAATATGATCTCTACAACTCTTTATGAACATTTGGATACGATTATATGGAATCTACCTCTTTTTGCACTCATTTGAAATATGTGTGTCCATGAATTAGCGCAGTGATTAGCTTCTCCATAGTTGAACAGTCCCTATGCAATTTCGATTTTTGCATATAGCCCAAAGATTCTCGATTGGATTGATATTAGGAGAATTCTCAATCTATTCAGATGTCTCAATTTGGTTCTCAGACATGAATTTCTCGGTCATTTGGACGTATGGCAAGGGGCTAAATCCTGCTGGAAAGTACCGTTCTATGTGGATATCGTTCCTTCAACACTGGTAAAGCATTTTATTTCCAGAATAGCAATAAATTGCTCTGAATTTAATCACACCCTCAACAGTCTGCAAGGAACCAACTCCATTGTCACCTAGATAACCCCAAAACATCATTTGAGGATGATTTAGAAATTGGTTCATGTGGCAATCCTGAATCCTTTCACCTGATGATCTCCGTACGTCTTGAGTTCGTGGACGATGGGAGAGGGGGGGAGGGGGGGGAATTGCCCCCCTGCCCCCCTAAATGTCGGGCCTGGGGAAGCTTCATAATTATGTCTTGCATTTATACTAATTATTTGCATTCCATCCTTAAAGGAAACGTCATCTTGAAAATTGAGAACATTAAAAAAACGATTTTAAGAAACTTATCAGTTACAATAATGAATAAAATATCTACAATCATGTGATTTATATCCTATGATATAAAACTAAAGTTTCAACAATGTTATGATAGTATTTTTTTTAATGCGTAATTATTTTAGGAACTTATTGCAAAAAATATTTTACAGCACATTCTAACAGACTGTTTAAAAAAAATCCGATTTAAGTTTTGAATACAGAATTTTTTGTTAAAAGAAATCCTTAATGCTTTTTAAATATTTTATTGTGTTTGCTTTTGAATACATGATAATATTTTTTTTGAGACAATGAAATTTTCTAGCTAAACGATTTCAATAATTTAAAAAACTCCTGTAAATTTGTCTTCCACATAATTTTTCTTGCTTTGCAAATGATATTTTCAGAGACGCTATCTAATTATGTCAAAGTGCATATTTAAATAAGCTGTGTACTCATTTTTAAGGAGTATATTTCAATTTTCATCACTATGTTTACTCAGTTTCAAGCAAACGTTCAACAAACACTTCTTTATGAATATTTATGAAACCCTGCTTAATATGCAAGTCATAAGTTGCTTTGCTTTATAAAAACTTAAATTGATTTCACATATTATATTTTTATTTTTTGAAAAGTAAGGTAAATTACATTTACTCAAACATAATTTGATTTCTAAGCATTTTTCCGGCATTTTAATATGCTCTGTGTTTATTTTTCTTCAACTCGACGAGATACGTTTTCATCCGAATCAATAAATTTCAGAAAAACGTAGACGTTAGAATCATTTTTAATCAGTTAGAAAATGTAGCTTTTAATTTTAAATGTAATGACATTAAACTTACAAGAGATTTTGTATAACCTGTAAATTGAGGCAAAACGTTTTAGTGAGTTTAATCCAAGGAGCAACAATGCAACTAGAGTGCATGTGAAAGTCTTTTTTCAGTTGTAAAGGAGAGTTTTAACTTCAATTGTTTGGCAAGCGCGATAGTTCGACTTAGCTCAGAGGAATAACTTCATTAAAAACGTAATTTAGCTTTACCACAATGAGGTGAGAAAGGTACAAAATATAAACCCGTTCTTCTTGTTTAACCACCACTTTCTACTCTCGTTGACAGCCAGTTATTTCCCTGCAAATAGGGGTGCACATAATAGTGTGTATACTGTTCATTATATGTGTATGGTTTAATCCTTTGATATCAATACAAAGGGTATTGATTCTACCGTATGCTACTAATTAAAAAAAATAATTTTGACATCTCGACTATCTTTATTTGTCTTTAACTTTAAAGACTGAGCTACGGTGGTTTCGAACGATTTTAAGCGTATTTTAACGAGATGAATCTTTCTTTGGTAGAGGAAGTTCGACTGAAAGTAGTCGTCACTATAACAGGATTTTCTCATTGCTTTATAGATTATGCTCGAAGTCACGGTAAATTTATGTATGTCAATTTTAATTAACGAAACGAAGTTTTTATTTTAGAAACAGATGGAAATTTACATGCGCTCACATAGCTTCTTTTTTTTAAAACTTTATTACACTAGCTGCGTGGGTACAATTTGTTAAAAATAATAATCATGGTCAATAATCGGCAGATTACCAACAGCCGATTAATTGGTAATCGACCAATTTGCTTATTGATGCATCCATTATATGAAAGTTCGATCTTTGAATTTATACTGCAAATTAAATTTGAAATAAATTATAAGTTTAATTGAAGGGTCAGAGGAGAAAAATATATCCATCCAAGCGTGGCAGGAATTTTCTCCGAAAAACGAGCGTTATTGATTTTAAGAGTTATTTTGCGTGCTTTGCTCATAAAAACTGGGACTTCAAGACGTTTGTTTGCACTAGTAATTGAATATTCATCCTTCGAGGCTTAAGAATTCAGTTTTTGTCTTCCTGAGATTGAGCAGAACCACATGAATAGAATTGCCATTTCAAATTTCACTTAAAAAATTGCTGTTTGAAGAACTTTTCTATGTAACTGATGAAACAGTAAGTCTTTTAAAGTTCCAGGCGAATCTGTTTCTTCAGATAATACAAAACTTTTTGAAGTTTCATATTAACTTTGAAATCTATATCTTATGTATTCTTTCTCTAGCATGTTTTCTTTACCACGCCAAATCTTCTTCATTTCTTTATCAAATTCTATGATTTACCCCTCATTTTAAAGCTTATCGTGCCGACGATTGACGAAAAATAGAGCCAAAAATTGTCAAAAAAACTGTATTTTCCTGTTTTTCTTTTTAAATTACTCGTCACTTCACACTGTAAAAAATGAATGTTGTTTTTTACAGTATAATACTGCTAATTTTATGGCAAGAATTGCTAATATCGCAATAATAAGCTGTAAAATTGCTAACTTTACCGTACTAAACTGTAAAATTGCTAATTTTACAGTAATAAACTGTTAAATTGCTAATCTTACAGTTTATTGCCATGCATTTTAGTTTTAAACTAGAACCTCTGCTGCTATTATTATACTGTTGTTTTTACAGTACTGTTGTTTTTACAGTATCATACAGCTGAATTTTACTGCAATAAACTGCAAAATTTCTAACTTTACACTAAGAAACTAAAATTACTAGTATTACAGTTGATTACTGTTCATGTTAGTTATGTATTAGAACCTTGGCTGCCAGTAATACACTGTAAAAATAACAGTTCATTTTTGCAGTGCAATAAATAGGATCTGGAAACGAATCCGATTAGCGCGAAAGGAGCGTCGTGCTGATAATGATGACAGCAAAAGTTCGAATCCGTTGCTCGTCTCTGTGTGTGTGGAACTTCCGGGGTTTGGTAACCTAGTTGTTTTGCTTTGCCAACAGTCAGTCTAGGTACCTTGGTATCTTGGAGTAAAAGGGGTAATGCCACTTGGCTCAAGTGCAGCAAAAACGCCATAGGAGAAAAAAAAGAGGACGAGATAGAGGAATCCCGCCGTGAAATGCAACGCGAAGAAAAAAAAGTAGTTTTTTTGCTAAGCTTTGGTAGTTTTCTGAGGTTTTAGATTTTCCCCTTAATAGTATGAATGAAAATTTATCTTGATGTCAAAGTTCAAGTATTGAGTCACTTGGAAGTGCTAAAACATTTTTGAAGAGTAAGTGAATATGTCAGTGAAAAAAAAAAATACTTTTCAGACTTTAATCCATAACTACAAGAGGTATAGTTATGAAATATAGGATCATTGATGTTCCACAGAGCGCTATTAGACCTACAAATTTCAAGCACGTAGATCTACTTAATTTTGAGAAATGAGGGGATCGATGGTAACCTGAAATGGTTCGTGTAAGATATGCTCTGGCAGAGGTGTAACCGTTTATATCCTGATTCTGCTGACATACTGCCTTGTATCTTTTCTAAATATATTAAAAACAGTTCTGCGTGAAACGAATAGGAACGGATATGTGCCTCAGATGATTTCATTCGCAGAATTAATATTTTCATAGTCGAAGAACACGAGAAAACTTAATTAGTTGATAAACCATTCCTTGCTGTTCAATTACATTTTCTACTTCCGTGTGTTGTCGACTGCATTTCATTTGCATCTGCATTAATGAGATGAATTTGTAGTCATAAGTCGTTTTTAGAAATGGGAATTGTTTTTGATTTGATCCCGGAAAATTTATCTAGGCAAGAAAAAAAAAACCTTATTAATTATGTGGAAATCTCGAAGAAAATACGAAATTTCTGTGACATGAAAAATTAGCCCTTTTTTCTGTTATCAAAATAAACGAAAGAACAAATAAATATGGAAAATTATTATTCAACATGAATATGTATTAAGATTGAAAGAAGAAATCTGATCGTATAATTTCAATTTCGTGATTAATTTTGCGAATATTCTAATTAGCATACCATAAGTATTTATGAGTTGAGGGAATGTCTTTCCTTTAGCAACATATCAAATGGTAAATATAATTTTTTCCGTTTCCCTTATTTCGATATTAATATTTAAATCTAAGCAATGATTTGAAACAAGGTTCACATTTTACCGGTTTTGATATCATTTAACTTTTATGATAATTTTGATTTGGATTGTAGTTGAAATCAGGGCCGTATTTAAGGGGTGGGTTTTTAGGGTTCAAACCCCCTCCGAAATTTTTCAACACTATTACAAAAAACTGCTTTTCATTAACTTGTTTCCCTGGAAAAATTGCCATTGCTATTTTATTTTTAATTTTCTAATTTTTCTTTCAATTTCATAAGAGAAATGAAATTAAGTAATTTTACAAATTGAGTGTTTTTCCTGCAGTATTTGTTTTTATTGTAGTTAAAACAAACATGATTTCTTCAGAACACTGCGCCTTTTTTCTTTGAATTTAGAATACCACTAAAAAAAGTCAAAATTCTTTACATTTGGGAGCACCAAACTCTATATTTAACGTATTTTACAAGTGTCATAAAGTAGACATTTCGGAAATATTACGTCGAATGCAAGTGTATGAATAAACAAGTCTATATTTTTGAGTGATTAAAAGACATCGAATATTTAACAGGGACGTAGTCATGCAGCGCACTCATCAGATTTTTTTCCTTCATTGAAAAGACATGTCAATTTTTTACATTTTTGATATCGATGCCTTTTAATCATGAAGTGAAACAAAAAACATTAGAACTGTGCTTGATAAAAACCTCTCCAAAACAAGTGTCTGGTTATGGCCCTGGTTGAAATTACTAAATATGTTAAAGCAATGCTAGTTAAAATAGTTTTCCTGCGTGAATAATAAATTTTTAACGATACAAATTTGAAGCATGTAGTGCATGCGTTAGTTTTTACACTAAGGAGTCAAAAGTCCTGTTGTACAATACTAATATCGCGTCGGCGCGCTTTTTGACTCGCAAAGTGCAACAGCTCGACGTTGCATGAACTCAAAAAGTTGCTGGAAGGACAATGCAGAAATTTTGAGTCGCGCTGTCCTTATAGACGTTATTTGCGAAAACGTTGTCGGTGTAGGATTTCGGACACTGCAAAAAATGAACTGTTGTTTTTACAGTATAATACTGGCAGTCGAGGTTCCAATTTAAAACTGTAAAATGCACAGTAATAAACTGTAAAACTAGATATTTTACAGTTTCTTACTGTAAAGTTAGTAATTTTACAGTTTACTGCCATGAAATGTAGCTGTATTATACTGTAAAAACAATAGTGTAATACTGGCAGCAAAGGTTCCAGTTTAAAACTGTAAAATGCACGGTAATAAACTAAAAACTAGCAATTTTACAGTTTATTACTGTAAAATGAGCAGTTTTCCAGTTTAGTACTGTAAAGTTAGCAATTTTGCAGTTTATTACTGTGAAATTAGTAATTTTTACAGCTTATTACTATAAAATTAGCTGTATTATACTGTAAAAACAACATTCATTTTTTACAGTGTACACAAGCTGACAACTCAATCATGTCCCACAAATGAAGGATTTAAAGGGCCAGACTGGCGGAACTTCCCTGGCCAAACTTTCCGTTGGACAGGAAAGAAGCTGTACCTGCTGCGATGCAAGGAAGGATTGAACAGTCCTAGCTACATGAGGGCGGTCATTATCCTGCTGAAATACAGCGCCAGGCAATCCTTGAAGGAAGGGGACAGCTTGGGGCTGTAGAACTTCACTGATATACCGGTTGTTGTTCAGGTTACCCACAATTCGTAGCAATTGAGATCGTCCGTGATATACACTGAAGTGACAAAAGTCATGGGATAGCAATATGCAAATTTTCAGATGGCAGTAGCATCGCATAGAACAGGTATAAATGCGCAGTGCTTTTACAGAGCTTTCATTTCTGTTCAAGTTATTCATGTGAAGAGGTTTTAACGTGATGATGACCGCACGACGTGAAATTAACAGACTTTGAACGCGGAATGTTAGTTGGAGCTAGACGCATGGGTCATGCCATTTCGGAAATCGTTAGAGAATTCAACATTCCCAGATCCACTGTGTCAAGAGTGTGCCGAGAGTATGAAATTTCAGGCATAACATCCCACCATGGACAGCGCAGTGGTCGACCGCCTGCACTTAAAGATCGAGACCGGCGACGTCTGCAAAGAGTCGTAAATTCTAACAGGCAAGCAACACTGCGTCAAATCACCGTAGAAATCAATGTGGGACGTACAATGGACGTGTCTGCTAGAACTGTGCGGAGAAATTTGGATTTCTTGGGCTATTCCAGCAGAAGACCGACTCGAGTGCCTTTACTGACAGAACGACATCGCTTGCAGCGACTCTCGTGGGCACGTGAGCATATCGGTTGGTCCCTAGATGAATGGAAAACCGTGGCCTGGTCCGATGAGTCACGATTTCAGCTGGTAAGAGCCGATGGTAGGGTTCGAGTGTGGCGCAGACCCCACGAAGCCATGGACCCAAACTGTCAGCAAGGCACTGTTCAAGCTGGTGGTGGCTCCGTAATGGTGTGGGCTGTTTTTTCATGGCATGGACTTGGTCCTCTAGTGCGACTGGACCGAACATTGACTGGAAATGCTTATGTGCAGCTACTTGGAGATCACTTGCAGCCATTCATGGACTTCATGTACCCAAACAACGATGGGATTTTTATGGATGACAATGCGCCATGTCACCGGGCCACAACTGTTCGCAATTGGTTTGAAGAAAATTCTGGACAATTCCAACGAATGATTTGGCCACCTAGATCGCCCGACATGAATCCCATTGAGCATTTATGGGACACCATCGAGAGGTCTGTTCGTGCCCAAAATCCTGCCCCATCAACGCTTTCACAATTATGGACGTCTATCGAGACAGCATGGCTCAATATTCCTGCAGAAGACTTCCAACGACTTGTTGAGTCCATGCCACGTCGAGTTGTTGCACTTCGCCGGGCAAAAGGAGGGCCGACACGATATTAAGAGGTATCCCATGACTTTTGTCACTTCAGTGTAATATGGCACCCCAGACCATGACTCCAGGTGTTCGTTAACTGTGACGCTCGATAATGCACTCTGGAAGGTGGCGTTCACCAGCATAGCTTCGAACGCTAATGCAGCCATCATGGTACCACATATTAAAGCGGGATTCGTCAGAAAGCACAACATACTACCAATCAGCATGCCAGTCCTTATGCTGATTAGCCCATTGTAGCCGCAGGCGGCGATGGTTTAGCGTGAGGGGAATCCTATTAAAGGAGTCCTTGCGCGCAGTCCACGCTGCAGCAGATGTCTATGAATTGATGAAGCACACAATGAAGCACTGTAGCTGCTGACCACTGTGCTGCCAGTTAACTAGAAGAAGCTGTACGGTCCATCAGCAACATGCGGATCAGGTGTCTATCATCGCACACTGACGTCACATTTCGGGGTCTACTCCCGGATTTCCGAGTTGTCCGACACTCGTCCGTCCACTGCTTCCAAACATGCATCATTGTGCTGCTGTTACGCTGTACACGAGTGGCTACTTCACGATAAGACAATCCAGCTTCAGGAAGGCCGATGATCCTCCCCCGTTCAAACTCCGTAAGCTGTTGAAACCTCGCTTTTTTTCGTCGAAGAGGCATAAGTAACGTCTTCGCTAACGTTTATCACAAGCAGATTACCACCTATAACTATACACGCCTTGCCGCAGCCGGATCTTTATTCGGATAAATTCGGCGTTCAGAGGGAGTTGCTCAGCGTACGCATGCGCTACGCTTCTAAAACTCTAATCATTTGCATATCATACCCTACTTTGCATTTGCTGAAAATTTCAGCCCATTCGCGCAAGTTCTTCATGGTGTTGCAATTTTCACAAACATGAGTTTAATTACGACATTCACAATCGTGGTTTTTTTTTCGTCCCATCCAATATGAAACACCCTGTAACTTGTGTAATATGCAAGATAAACCAGTATTCGGATTAAGAAACGGGGGGGGGGGGGAAACGAAGAACAGCTCGATTTAGAATTAAGCTGTAAAAAGAATATTCATTGCATTTATAATTTTGCATCATCTGTTACGGTGTACATTTTCTTCCTCTTTGAAAAAAATTGCTGTCAAAACAGCAAATACGTCAAAGAAATACCAACTGTTTTTAGCACCCTCAACTTGTTCTAAAGCTAACAAAACTAGCTAATAAATAAATAAATAAATAAAAGATGAAACAGCTTCGTATAAATATATCTCTTTCTTTTAATGAATTAAAATATGTATAAATAAGTAAAAAACGGAATAAGTTTCAAGTTAATGCCATACGAAATCTGAAAAAATATACCAACTGAGTAACTGGAATTCTTTGACAGTCAAGAATGAAAAAATGTATCAGTGGGAGGAAAAACTTAGTTTTGAGAGACTTTTATACTTCAAGAGGAAACAGGATGACTTTCTTTTGCTATGGAGGATGCAAAAATGGAAAAAAAAAATACAAGTTTGCATAAAAGTATTCGAATCATAAAAAAAGTAACATTTTGTGTGACAGCCACAGTCCAGTTTTCCAAGCATCAAATCGAAGGCTTTAGAAGTACTTTGAAAAAAAATTGGAGGAATGATATTTATTATTTTATGAAATGGCAGCAAAAGTTAAAAATAAATGCGGTTTTTTCTAAGATATTTTAGGAGTTCAATTCCTTTTTAAAGATAAGTTGCCGCAATACTACTAGCTGCACACACATAGTAATTACGAGTATTTTTTCGGAATTAAAATAATAGTACTGTAGCAACAATAAACATAAGTGAGAAGAAAACTTTTTTTTTAAAATTATTCCTTTAAAATAAAATCTTTTAAATTTGTGAATAAGTAAAGTTGTTTTGTGTTTATAAGACATTTAAAAATATGACCATAGCAAAAAGATAGGTTCATGTTTGTGTGTGGGTTTAGAAAATTAACTTGTTGTGAAAATACAAAATTTATTGCAAACTTATATAAAGTGCAAAAACACATTAAAATAGCTAAAACAAATCAGCTATAAATGTAATACCAACGGCCTAACACCTCATCACAGCTTGCATTTTCATTTTAACACATGCACAGCAAGAATATTTTTCAGAGTGTATCATCCGAATCTTTAAGGAATTTTCACGTTTTTTTTTTTTTTTCTGAACAGAGTTTGAATAGAGAATATGTTTAGTTTAATTTATGTAAGAAAGTCGATCTTGTGTGTCACGATTTCTTGATTATCAATGCAGTTCAAATCTTCTGTGGATTTTTTATGAAATTTTTTTAAAAGCAACTGCTTAAACTTTTTGACGGGTGAAATTGCAACCTGAATTTTGTAATTACAAATAAAAGTCACTAAATTTACAAAAGTCAGAAAAAAGTGTTTTTTCCCCCATCAATATAGCGGAAAGAAGCTTTTTAATCTAGTTTACACTTATGAGAATGGGGGGAGGGGGCCTCGCTTTTTTTTTCATTTTAAAAACTCTTGATTTAAAAACAATATCACTTACAAATGTGTGCATTTTAATTCATTTTACGAATAATAAATTTGATAATTCATAAATAGACCGTTCAATGCTCACCACAGTACATAGCTTTAAAGTGTGTCAGCAAGAAAATTTACGTTTCAGTCATTTACTGAAAATCTCTGAGATAGCATCATTCCAGAGAAAATAAGATGTTTCCTCAATTGCTTATATTTTCGTCCACATCTATATAAGTGGGCAGTTTACTGTTAAACAACATATTATACAACAGCTGGATTTGGGGCGCGAGAGGATGCTTGAGTTCGGAAGCCAAGTTCTCAATTTATGCTCAACGACTGTCTTATGAAAAATTCATCGCCAAATAGTTTCTCCTGCAAATCTACTAAACGATCACTAGGGAAACAGTATCAAAACATCTCAACTTTACTCTTTTGACGTTTGGAATGTTAGATCTTTTGACCTGATTTAGTACTCCTCGCAAATGGTCAGTGCAAGGGGAATGCCATTTCGAACCACTGAATGAACTTTTAGGATAACAGTGGAGATAATGCACGGAATCGATGAAACTGAGAATCAATTTCAGGAATAACAATCGATCACTTTTTCGAACTCGTCTTTTTTATATTCGAAGAAAGCTACTCTATTCTATAAAATGTGCAACATTTTTTTTTACAAACTCGTTTAAGACGTAAACAGTTAATTAAAACTCCAAATTTAATTATTCGAATGATTCCAATATTGCAACACTGCTAAAAATATAGTGTTGTTTTTATTGTATAATACTGGCTGCAGAGGTTCCAGTTTACAACTGTAAAATGAACAGTAATAAACTGTAAAATTAGCAATTTTACAGTTTATTACTGTAAAACTAGACATTTTATTGTTTATTACTCTGCATTGTGCAGTTTTAAACTGGAACCTCGGTTGATACTAGTATACTGTAAAAACAACAGTTAATTTCTGTAGTGTACTTTTTAAACATTTTTATGAGTAAGAACACAAACAACTCGTGAGGAAAAATTGTTAAATTTTCGTTAGTTTTCTATTAATTTTTCAGACTTTCAATATACAGGGCTTTGAAAACTGTTCTCTATTGCATTTGAACTTTGCAATCATCATTCTTTTCCAAGTAATCTAAAAAAAATGTACCTAAATAAACCATAAATGTTTTTTTGGTAGTTGTGAAGATTTGGTTTATAGTGAATCAGCCAAATTAGATACTGCATTCTAAAAACAGCAATATTATTTTGTTACATAAATATTTGGATTTCCAACCACTTCAGCAATGCCGCTAATATTTCAAAAATAAAACAGTATTCGCATAA
>JAXGGA010017195.1:0-24897 GCA_038373865.1 Uloborus plumipes | reverse complement strand
ATTTTCTTTCTTATTTCTACGCATGCTACAAACTCAGTGGCAGCTAAGCACATTCTATTACTCTATTTTAATTACTACCAGTTTTATTAATAATAATGTTTTTTCATGTATGAAAGCAAAAACATATCATATAAGTAGAAGACGCTTGATACACTGGCAGAAAAAAAAAATCCCATCACCAAGAAAGACTTGTGTTAGATAAACGAAATTTGGTAGGCGTGTTTATACAACTGAAAGATGACAGATTGAAATTTCGCGTTCCGCGCATAAGTGTGGCGCAGCTGGCGTCACTCAGAACATGCAAATAAGCGTGTTGTGAAGCTCGTGTGTATTATTTTTCCGTGAAATTTGACAAATTGCATTCATGTTAGCCAGGAATGCCTTTAAGAAGACGAAGAAGCCATTATAAACAGCTCACCGAGTTTAAACGAGGTCGTACAATTTGGCTACGAGAAGGTGGATTTTCATTTCGCGATATTGCAGAAAGACTTGGGTGGGAATGTTTCCACCATGCATGATTATTGGAAGCTATGGTCAAGGGATGGTACTACCTCAAGAAGATCGAGTTCCGAGCTGCCACGTGGCACGACTGAGAAGGAAGATCGCCCAATCTTGCGTACGGCTGTGGCGCATCGTACTGCATCTGCGGCTGACATTCGAGCTGCAGTTGGTACCGCCGTGACCCAAGGAACGGTAAGAAACTGTTTACTTCAAGGACAGCTCCGAGCCAGGTAGTCTGTAGCCGGTATTCCATTGATTGCAAACCATTGCCTTTTCCGACGGCAGTGGTGCCACGACAGAGCTCACTGGAGGTCGGAATGGAGATCTGTTGTAATTTTTGATGAAAACAGATTCTGAATTAGTGCCAGTGGTGGCTGTATATTGGTCAGAAAGAGGCCACTGGACCGCCTGCATCCAAGCGGTCTACGGGCTAGACACACAGGACTCACACCAGGAGTTATGGTCTCTGGAGCAATTTCCTACGACATCAGGGGCATTCTTGTGGTTATCCCAAACTCACTGACTGAAAATTTGTCGTCATTCTGTTAATTTAACCAGTAGTACAGCCCTTCATGAGTAGCATTCAAGGGGGCGTTTTTCAACCGGATAACGCTCGCCCTCACATCGCTGCTGTAACGCAATGTGCTCTACAGAGTGCTGACATGTTACCATGACCTGCAAAATCACCAGGTCTGTCTCCAATTGATAACGTATGGGATATCATGGGATGGCACCTCGATCATCATCCACAGTCAGCAATGACGGTCCTAGTATTGACACAGCAAGTGCAACAAGCATGGAACTCCATACCACAAAGTGACATTCGGCACCTGTGTGACATAATGCATGCACGCTTGCAGGCTTGCCTTCAAAATTCTGGAGGTTACACCCTCTATTAAATTAACATAATTTCACATTTGCACAGCATTTTCTTGAGCTTAAATTAACCAGTGATCTTGTACATTTAATCAATTAAACATGTTAACTAGACAATCGCATTACCCAGATTTCATTACTCTGCGGCAATTTTTTCTTGGTGTTGGGATTTTTTTTTCCGCCAGTGTATGTCAGAACAATACAGTATAGGGCATGCTAAAACTCCCATAGTTCCTAGCACGCATTAGCGGGATTGGTGTAAGTTACTTCCGGCTATTCTGCCGAATTCGTATTATCACAGTAACGCCCGTGAGAAGTACCGATGCGTCTGCTATGCTCTTTTGACAATTAAGTTTTTTTTTTTTTTTGCTTAAAAAGCTGTGTATGATGATTTCTTTCAAAATACAGTAGAGTCTCGAAAATCCTAGGTAATTGGGGCTCATGCCACCTCGGATTACTGAAAACTCGGATTATCCGGAAAAAATTCTTAACAGCAGAAACGTAACACTTTTCGATCATCATTAGTGAGATAAACTTAATTTCAAGTCGTTTTACATATCAAGTTATTATTTACAAAGCATATCTTAATATATCTCTAGTAGATAAAGAATATTTCGTGATACTTGATGAATGTCTTTGACACCAACCTCTCAATACATTTTTTACTACTTTATTGTGAGTACAAAAGAAATTTTTCCAATAGCAAAAGGTTCTTATTTTCAGATTTTAATGCAAATTATCTTCTTAGCTATTGAAGATAGACCTTAAAATGTCAATAAAAGAGCCTCGGATTAAGCGGAACCTCGGACTTTTGAGACTCGGATTTTCGAGACTCTACTGTATCAATGCTTTAATCACAGACGTATAGTGGAAAGTATTATTTTAACACCCTTTCTGTTGCTATTACAACTGAAATAGTTGAATGTGTGACCGAGTACAATAACCTTAGAGCATAAATAACAACTTTATACTAATACCGAATAACTAATAGCATAGGGATTTCTACCCTGAAATGTGCATTTTTTTACACATTAGAAAACTTGTTCAAAATGAAATAACATTATTCATTTTTTAATTTTTTTTTTTCGTTTGAAGGCGAAATGAGTTGAAAATTTATTCCAGAAAATATTAAAGTCGATGCTTTGCATTTTATGTTTTCATTTCAGTGCTTATAAGATCGATTCCGTTTTGCAGTTTTCTAAAAAAATAAATAAATAGAAACTATTAAGGGGAGGGAAACAAATATTATTGTTTACTGTAATATGCAGCCGAAATAAATAGTAAATACCACTTTACTGAACCTTATTGTCGGTGGTGTGCACAACATGTTTTACCTTTTTTTAAAAAAACTTATATGTTTTAAATCATAGTATTTTTTAAAATTTTGATTCATCCGCTTTTTTTTTAATATAAAAGGTGTCTTACCTAGTTACTTTTATTAATAAGATGTATTAATATTTGGATATTTATATTACTTAATTTCAAGTTAAAAATGTTACCTAAGTGTTTATTAGTTATACTAATATTTGAAAATTTTATATTTGAATTAACATATTAAATTTGTTCTCTTTTCAACTTAAACCCCAATTCCTTTTAAAACTAATGTATTTTTAGCTGCTGCAATTACTTGTTTTATGTCTTTAGTTGTTAATATCCTTAGTTTCAAATTTATAAATAAATTATTTTTCTTGGGAAGGGGGGTGATAACAATCCTTTAAATAAAAAATGAAAAATTTTGGGTGTTTAATAATTATGTTACAGGAATTTGGGGGTCAACACGCTCTTGGTTTAACATTCTTGGCGGCATTTTTTACATGTAAGGCCTGTGATCCCCTCACTCCTGAAAGTAAATTTCGTCAGCTCTCATGATATTAATATGTATTGTTAGCGAATTACTGAGATACATTTCACATCTGTATAAGAATTTGTATGAGCTTTGAATAGAACTTGGGATAAAGCAGTAAGTAACCACCCCTAAGCAAGGGCTAAGGCAGAAACATGCAATACACCACCAACTCGGCTATTTCGATCCATGGACAGCTGTTTCGAGCTTATTGTGCTCTCGTCAGCATGGAATACGAAAGTAGTCGAGTTGGAGGCAAAAATTTTCTTATAAAGCAAAAAGAGCCAAAAAAACTGGTAGCTCTTTGTAATTCGGTTGAATTATTATTATATTTAGCTATAGTTATTAATCCATTTTCAACTAGTTTTGATTTATTTTTTTTTTTTTTTGTATGATCTTGTTTCAAATTTTTCCTAATTGCTCTAATTAGTTTGTATAAAAGATGGAATACCATAATTTTAGTTTTCGTATTAGTCAGGGGATAAGCGAAGTAGAAATACTGTTGAAAAATTGCTCCTTTTATTTGTGTTCTGGTGTAATATTTTTTATTTTAAATATATGTGTGAGCTTTCAACATTATTTAATTTGAATGTGCTTTGGTGAAATCGGCAGGTTTGCCTTCTACTTTTCCGCTAGCTACTGCTTTAAATAATTTATTTTTATTAAGAATAAAATATAAAAATATTGAATAGATCAGAGTCTAATAAATAAGATAATAAATAAGAGTTTACAATTAATCTATTTTCTATTATCAAATTTCAGACATTTCATTGGAAAATAGGGTAATATTTTGAATGAAAAAAAAATTAATAACCATTAAAAACATGTACCAATCGATGTGTGCATGTTTTATTTATTTCTTTTAAGAGAAGAATGGTAACCTTTTGCACATAATTACACGTTACATTTTGACCATCAACTAGAGAAACGTACATTTAGCAAGAAAATACTGCCACATAGGCATGCATTTCAGTACAAAATATTTGAGTATTATTTTGAACGTCGAAATAAATAAATCAATAAAAAAATTAATATTGTGACAAATCTTGTAAATAGTTGTTGTTTTTCCTGCCTTGCATCATTTTAATTAGTTTTAGTTTTATCTGACGTCATGTTGCAAAAGTATCTGAAGATATCACTTTTATCACTTGTATACCGGCCCTGTAACGTTTTGTAGTTTTTACACTTGCCCTGCATTTAATAAGCGTGAAGACATTTTTCGCTCGGAGTGTTTTCTTTTTTTTCTTTTTCTTTTTATCGCTAGAACTTTCTCAATGAATTGTTCAAGTTATGAATGATTTGGAATACTCCGGATTTTGCTGGAACATTATCGAAACTACGTTTCGAGTATAAATAGCTGGCCTTGAACAGTCAGTGAGTTGTTTTCAGATTTGATCTGGTGACTCGTTTTCGTTCGCTTGGCGAATGGTTGTTTTGCTTTTGTAATTGCTTAATTACTGTTCACGTTTGATACGTGGTGCTGAGTTACTGTTGAGAGTACAGTGTACTGTTTTGCTACCTAATTGCTGGATGTTTAGCAATTGTTTCCTGCTCATATTGTAAATAGTGTAAATACTTGTAAATAAATTTATAGTTACTTCCTCAAGATTGGAATGCTCATTTGAAGAAAGTTGAAGGTGCTACGGACTCGTTACAATTTTGGCGCCCAACGTGGGGCATCTTCAAAGACTTTCTTGGAATTACCTGTGAATTCGGACTTTTCTTCCTAAGGACTTTTTGACTTCGGAATTTTATGGTGATTACTCGAGCAATGGAGGAACAACTGCAAAAACTACTTGATGCGATCAACGCTGTTAAAAATGACATGGCTGCGAATCAAGAACAATTAAAAAATGATCTGGCTACTAATCAAGAAGAAATAAAGAGCGATCTAACGTCAATGAAATGTTTGGTGGAAACTAAATTTACCAACATGGAAAATAAAGTGGAGGCCCTAGAAGATCGAATCACCACAGTAGAAAACCATGTGGACAAGAAAATTAAAGAACTTGAATCGAAGTTATCAGCATCCTCCAACAATTCAAGTGACTGTGTAGCTACAACTGGAATTTCTCGTCTATCCATTAAACTGGCCACATTTGACGGGAAGACCTCGTGGAATATTTACAAGAAGCAGTTCCTCATCGTTGCAGAAGCAAACTCCTGGGACTCTTCCACGAAAGCCTGTCAACTTGCAGCCTCGCTGAGAGGGGATGCAGCTGAAATACTACAGACCTTCCCAGAGGACAAGATCCGTGACTTCGAAGCCTTATCATCGGCCCTGGAGCTTCGCTTTGGCGAAGTATGCCAAAAAGAAATAAGCCAACTCCAGCTGAAATCCCGACTCCAGAGGGCTTTGCAAGTTTTTGCAGCAGACGTTGAGAGGCTTTCCCATCTCGCCTTCTCGGACTGTCTTTCGAGTGTTCGCGATAGCCTGGCCCTGAACTACTTTATAGACGGAGTGCGAAGTCCGGAAATTCAGACGGCTCTCCGGATGGCGGACATCAAAGATCTTAAATCCGGTCTGGTCTACGCAATGAAGTTCGAGGCTGCACAGCAAATGTCCCGCAAGGATCGCCATTCGACCAGGGGCGTGGAAGTGAGTGCCCAAGATTTGAACTCAACTCGTCTCTCGGACATTGAGCGACAAATCAAAGAGATGTCGGGGACCCTGAAGAAGATTGCGGCTCACAAAGACCAAGGTAGACAAACACAGAAGTGCTGGAAATGTGGCGGTGAGGGCCACGTACGAAGGAATTGCGAAGCTCGCCAAGAAAAGAAGACGTCTCCCAAACTTTTCCAGATTTTCCCAAGAAGTGGCGGCTGCAACGGACTCTTCATTTACGCTTATGTGAATGGGTTTCCCTGCGAAATGATTGTGGACACAGGAGCCAACGTTACCATTATTAAGACTGATGTGGCTCGTCAATTTGGACTCAAGATCTCATGGACGCCGCCCTGCGTTACTCTCCAAACTGTGACAGGTGACAAAATCGAGATTGAAGGAAAAGTGAACTTAGAAATAATGTTCGGGAGTGCCACTTACCATCACACGGCATTCGTCGCTGACATTACAGATCCCTTCATTCTCGGACTGGACTTTTTGAGAAAATTTGATTTTTCTATTGACTGTAGAAATAATGAGCTGCACTCGATGAGGGAAGACATAGTAATTTTCAATACCGAAAATAACTTAAAATCCGCTCATCAAATAATAGCCCAAACTGATTCATTGATTCCCTCTAGATCAGAAATACTAATACCTGGCTCTATCAAGGAAAACAACAGTTTTAAATTCGGCCTTATTGAATATCCTAACCAGAGTAATAGCCCAAAAGGAGTACTAGTGGCATCTACGCTTGTGGACCTTTCAAGGAATGCAGTTCCTGTGAGAGTCGCCAATGTAAGTGAAAGACCGAGGAATATCAAGAAAGGAGAAGTGTTGGCAACTTGTACTCCCGTAAACTGCATCATCAGAAGAATTGATTCCTCCGAGACTGTGTCTTCCGAGTCCTTGACTTCGAAATTAATTGGGAGTGCACCATTATCGAAGGATCAAAGGTACGCTGCGGAAAAATTGGTGGACAACTTCAAGCAGGTGTTTTCATCTACATCCGAGGATGTTGGTCGCACGAGTTTAACGCAGCATAGGATCGACACTGGAGATCATCCCCCTATCAAGCAGCATCCAAGACGACTACCGTTCGCCAAGAAGGAAGAGGTTGAGATCCTCTTGAAAGAGATGCAGGAGAATGACGTCATCGAACCCTCATCCAGTCCTTGGGCATCCCCTATCGTCTTGGTCCGAAAGAAAGACGGCTCCACCAGATTTTGTGCTGATTACCGACGCCTGAATGACATCACCAAGAAGGACAGTTACCCTCTTCCACGGATCGATGACACTCTGGACACCCTTTTCGGACACAAGTGGTTTTCGACCCTGGATTTAAAGAGCGGCTACTGGCAGGTGGAGATACACCCCCACGACCGAGAGAAGACGGCGTTTACAACCGGGCAAGGCTTGTGGCAGTTTAAAGTGATGCCGTTCGGCCTCTGCAATGCACCAGCCACGTTCGAGCGTCTTATGGAGTCAGTGTTACGAGGACTCTCTTATGAATCCTGTCTTGTCTACTTGGACGACATCATCATCATAGGACGCAGTTTTGAGGAACATTTGGCTAATCTTAGGAAGGTGCTGCAAAAGCTTAAGGAAGCCAACCTGAAGTTAAGCCCGTCCAAATGTAATTTGTTCCGCCGTGAGGTGAACTACCTTGGTCACATTATCTCTTCCGAAGGTGTACGAACAGATCCAGATAAGGTATCTGCAGTCAAGAATTGGAGCCGCCCCGAAAATGTCCATCAGCTGCGAAGTTTCCTGGGGCTCTGCACGTACTACAGGAAGTTTGTGAAGGGTTTTTCCAACATTGCACGACCTTTGCATAAGCTGACGGAGAGCAAACAAAAATTTGAATGGTCCAAAGAATGCGAGGATGCATTTCTACAACTGAAGGAGGCTTTAACATCAACGCCTATTCTCTCTTATCCTCAGCCTGGAAAATCCTTCATACTTGACACTGATGCGAGCCACGAGAGCGTTGGAGCTGTTTTATCTCAAGAAATAGACGGTAACGAACATGTCATCGCCTACTGGAGCAAATGCTTATCCAAGTCGGAGCGAAATTATTGTGTCACGAGAAAGGAATTGCTCGTCATAGTTAAAGCTGTAGAACACTTCCATCATTACCTCTACGGCTGTAAATTCCTGCTCCGGACTGATCATGCCTCTTTAACTTGGCTGTTGAATTTCAAGAATCCAGAGGGCCAGGTAGCCAGGTGGATACAGCGGCTCCAGGAATATGACATCGAGATTAAGCACCGAAAAGGTTTGTCACACGGTAATGCTGACGCATTATCAGGAAGACCTTGTTCCGAGAACTGCCATTATTGCTCCCGAATTGAGAAACAGTACGGGACGACAATCCCTACTGCCTGTCAAGTTACTGCTACTTCATCATCTTCAGATCCTGATCCATGGAGTGACGACCAAGTAAGAAAAGATCAGCTTGAAGACCCAGACCTAAAGCCTATCATAGAGTTAATGGAAAAAGAGTCGGCGACCTAGCTGGCAAGACATTTCTATCTACAGTCCTGCAACGAAAAGATACTGGGCTCTATGGAAATCTCTCCAGTTGCGAAATAGCGTCCTGTATCGGAAATGGGAATCTGACGATGGTAAAGCATTCAAATGGCAGTTACTCCTTCCCAGATCAAGAATTCCAGACGTTCTAAAGGAATTGCACAGTAGTCCAACTGGAGGACACTTTGGTATCTTGAAAACCCTCCACAAGGTTCGAGAGCGCTTCTTCTGGAGCAAGACGAAGGATGACGTAGAGAAGTGGTGTCATTCTTGTGATGCCTGTGCTGCCCGTATAGGACCGAAGAGAAGAAGCCGCGGGAAGCTACATCTTTACAACGTAGGAGCTCCGTTCGAACGAATCGGGATCGACATTCTTGGTCCTCTACCGAAAACTACTGGTGGGAACAAATACATCCTCGTTTCCATTGACTATTTCACCAAATGGCCCGAAGCATATTCCATTCCGGATCAAGAAGCTACCACTGTAGCAGAGACTCTAGTCCAGCATTGGATCTCGAGATATGGGACACCTTTGCAGATCCATTCCGATCAGGGGAGAAACTTCATCTCTGCTGTGTTTAAGGGCCTATGTAAAATCCTCAAAATTGAGAAAACTCGAACGACACCACTACACCCACAATCGGACGGCATGGTGGAGAGATTTAACAGGACAATCCTTAATAATTTCTCGCTTATGGTCTCCAAAAATCAACAGGATTGGGACAAGAAACTTCCTCTGTTCCTGCTGGCCTACCGCAGTGCTGTCCACGAGACCACCGGATATTCCCTATCACAGATGCTCTTCGGCCGAGAGCTTCGGCTACCTTGTGATCTCGTCTTTGGTCTCCCTCCTGATGCGCCTTCATCGCCTGAGGAGTACGTCCAGGATCTCCAGGCCCGGTTGGAGGACGTTCATCACTTCGCACGGGAGCGAATCAACATCGCGACGGAGAAAATGAAGACCCGATACGACACAAGGTCCACTGGTCATGACTTTCAAGAAGGTGACAAAGTATGGCTATGGAATCCCATCCGACGTAAAGGTCTGTCACCCAAATTGCAGTCGCATTGGGATGGACCTTACACAGTTCTCCCCCGGCTGAACGACGTCGTAGTGAGGATCCAGAAGTCATCACATTCAAAACCTAGGGTTGTCCATTATGATCGGCTAGCCCCATACTATGGCCATAGTTCGTAAAGTAAATCTAAAGCTACCATGGTAATTTGTTTGTAAATTTTGTAAATAACTTTTGGCTTTAATTGTTTGTAATATGACTTTATCAATGTTATTATTTCTTTCATGTTCTCATTGTTATTGTTTATCATGTTTATGATTGGTCATCATGTAATGTGTGCACCTGTAAATTTTCCCTTGCTTCCTTTCTGGGGATTGTACTGCCCGGGACGTGCAGTCCTTGGGAAGGGGGCAATGTTACAAATCTTGTAAATAGTTGTTGTTTTTCCTGCCTTGCATCATTTTCATTAGTTTTGGTTTTATCTGACGTCATGTTGAAAAAGTATCTGAAGATATCACTTTTATCACTTGTATACCGGCCCTGTAACGTTTTGTAGTTTTTACACTTGCCCTGCATTTAATAAGCGTGAAGACATTTTTCGCTGGGAGTGTTTTCTTTTTTTTTCTTTTCCTTTTTATCGCTAGAACTTTCTCAATGGAATTGTTCAAGTTATGAATGATTTGGAATACTCCGGATTTTGCTGGAACATTATCGAAACTACGTTTCGAGTATAAATAGCTGGCCTTGAACAGTCAGTCAGTTGTTTTCAGATTTGATCTGGTGACTCGTTTTCGTTCGCTTGGCGAATGGTTGTTTTGCTTTTGTAATTGCTTAATTACTGTTCACGTTTGATACGTGGTGCTGAGTTACTGTTGAGAGTACAGTGTACTGTTTTGCTACCTAATTGCTGGATGTTTAGCAATTGTTTCCTGCTCATATTGTAAATAGTGTAAATACTTGTAAATAAATTTATAGTTACTTCCTCAAGATTGGAATGCTCATTTGAAGAAAGTTGAAGGTGCTACGGACTCGTTACAATATTTAGAAAAAAAAGTTAATAATTAAATTACTAAATAGTTGTTCGCTATAATGAGAAAATAATTAACTTGAAAGTAAGAATATTTTATGTTAGCTGCAGAATGATTGAAGTCTCAAAACTTTTTTTTAATTGATAGCTTTAATCATCATTTAAAATACTATTAATACTTCCAAGCAATAAATACCGTTTTAGACAGCTGTTTTAATTTTTAAAAGTTTTAGTTCATATTTTAATGTTGAAACAGTAAAATTTTTATCTGAAAGATATTCCCTTAAGATGAATTTAGCTTTGTAAAAAAAAATATCTTCCTCATCGCGTAAGCTCTAGCACGTTAATCGAATAACCGGAAGTAAAGAATACCAATTGTACATGTTGCGCCACCTTGCGACAAAGTTTGTCCCAAGCATGCCCTATTTCTCGTCACTGATCTGAGTACTTTCTCCTCGTAGCTAAAAAGGCTCGAACCATTACCATGTCGAAAAACGGAAAAAATGTTTCAATTAGACGATGTATTTCGGTGGGATAGGAAAAAAACAGGGTCCTTCTTTTTGATAAGCAATCTTTTTAATCCCCAAACAAACAATCTGGGCCTGTTTTCCAGAGGGTTTAGTTTTAAAATTATTACTAATCCTAATACAGAAGTTTATAAGCGCATTAGGAATGTTTTGACCTCCCCACGGCAGATAAGTTCTGGCTACACCAGTGACAGAATCACACACTTCTTTCGTATGATCCGCTTTTTATATTATTTTGATGTCAGGATTAGTAGTTCGTGCTATTATTATTATTGTTACACATAATTGAATGATTCATTTGAGGAAAAGTACAGGAAAGTATGAAGCGTAACCATAAGAGGATGACGTAAAAGTATGTTATGAAATGTTTCTATATATCATTATTATTTTTTAAAGGAGGAAATGGTTTGAAGCAGGCGAGAAAAAGGCGCCGAGAACTGGTCAAATTCATTCGTAGACTGGTGAGTGTCTGGCTGTCTGCCGAACTGGTTACCGAGAAAAAGTGGGCGGAGCTACGATCAGGCGCGATTTACATCCCGTAGACTAGCCTTTTTAAATAAGGGCATTTAAAAAAATATTTCGTGAATATTAGGAAATTTAAAGCTGCTTTTGCTATGAAAGCTATTTAGAGAGGCACGGAACACTCTGCTTCACTCTACGTTTATAATATATTTTGCATTCGACGTGTTTAATTTTTGCTTATGAAGCAATCCTTTTTAAACCAAAATTGATCTGCTGTCACTTAGGTGAGAAGCTTGATGATTTATAAATTTCTCCATTGCAGAGGTGCCCAAAGGGGGGGGGGGGGATTATGGCGCAAGTTGAGCCATCAACACTTTGGGGGGGGGGGCGAATTTTTTAAAACTAATTTATTTATTTATTTAAATTATTTTTCCTTTATTTTTTTAATTTAAATTATTTACTTTTTTTTTACAAATTATTCATTAATTTATTTTTTTAAATTAAATTATTTCTTTATTATTATTTTTATTTATTTATTTTGTGTGTGCTTGGAGAGCGGAAGAGAAAAAAAGCGATTTTATTTTGCGCATAATTAATACTTTAAAAAAATTAATAATAAAAAAATGAGTTTCTAATTTTAAAAAATCAATAAATAATATTAAAAGAAAAATACGAAATAATATTAAAAAAAATAAATTTTATAAAAAGGGGCAAAAAGAAAAAACACAAAAGGGTTGTGAAAAATTTGGGAGGGGGGATTGTGCCATCGATTTTGAGGGCGGGATGGGCACCCCTGCTCCATTGTACATATAAACTGTTTTTACCAGCTAATTCATTTGTTTTTATGTTATGTGATGTGTAATTTTTTTTTCTTTTTGTACATTATTTTTAAAATTGCTGTTCCACTTATTTGCCCTTGTAAGACTAGAAATGATTTTAGCTTGCTTTTGACAATGTTATTGTCAAAATGTATGTAATTTAAGTTCGAAAAAAAAAGATAATTAATCAAGTAAATTAATAATGATATGTAATTCAAATAATATTTTCAGTGGTCATTGAATTCACATGAGAACTAAAATGAAATATGAGAAAGTAAATAACTTTGAAATCATTTTTCTGAACAAATCTCTTTCGTGGGGATAATAGCGTGCGATATCAGACCTCTCTCAATTACCACGCATCCGCTGCTCGAAAGGAGCCGGCTACCTACCGTCCGTCGGTTTCCCTGCTGACCCCGCAGAAAAGTCGGAGTCCTCGGCGAAATTCTCCTTCTGCGTCAACACAAAGTCCTTTCGCGCCAGCGCCACCATTCGGCGATGGAAAAATCGGGCCATTTTTTTGTTGTCCTTCCTTTCATACTCCCATCCTTTTTAAATTGTCTAATATTTGCTTCCTCAGTGAAGAACGAGGAAGCATACACGCAGATTTTCTGGAAAGGGAGACGATGCGGCATCGGGTATTGCTCGAGTCTATGTTTATAAGGCTTTCAGTTAGTTCGCTACTGGTAGCGAAAATGAACTTCTGTGCACTTATCTGGAAACTATACAATAGTGTAATAGTGAAAAAAGTTGAAACAACTAGCAATCGAAATAGCATTATAGAATGTGTTTCTGGACGCATAAATTATTAGCCTTCATGAACGCGTTATCAAAATTTAAAGTCTTAAATTCTGCCGAAATTTTTAAGTAAAGTCGCTGAATTTAACCGAGTCATAGTGAAGAATGACCGTAATGACAAACAAAAAATCAAATGATAAATTACCTCAATGAACCTATTTTCTATCTGGTCATTTTTTGAATACCAAGTGCAGTTTGATGAATAGGGTAGTTGTGACCTATTGAATATCCCTTTTTTAACTACTAGATATTGTTAAGAGGCTTACAAAACACAAAAATTCACCATTGCCGAATTTTAAAACACAACGGTGGATTCTTAATGATTTTTTTAAAAACTCACGCGCAAAAAAAGCGCGCCTTGAAACCGAAACCCGTGACGTCGGATGGCAGTTACTTTCAGCCTTTAATCCACAAAATTGGATTTTTGCTATATTATCGTTTCATTGCGGGATTTTCTCCTTCCGTAATCAATACCTTAAAGTCTTCTAATTCGCTATTTAAAACTGGATTTATCAAAGAGCAATCCAATACCCTGCTAGGGGTGATTGTTTTGATATTTTTTGGCGAAATCCGCATTCAAATTTTTAGAACGCATCACTTGGCGAGGAAAAACATTACGGCAGTGCAGAGCGAACAACAGTGCGGAAGCAGGAGAAACCGGTTTCTCGAGCTCCTCGCATCTAAAGCTTCTCGCTCTTTCTTCGCCTTAGTAGAAAGTTCAAAAGCACCAACGAGTGCCCAGTGACGTCACAGCCGCTTGAAATTTAAAAATTATTTAAAAAAAAAAACTACTTGTCGCAGCGCAAAAATTTTTTCGCCGTTGATGTTCATGTATGTTGCTCCATCATATAAAAATAAAATTGAAAAATCGAAAACTTCCCTATTGTTTGACCCTTCGGGAGCAGAAATTACTGCGTGCGATAAAATCCCCTAGTGCTCAGGAACCGCGCTACTAATCCTAGGTAGAGCAATAGGGCATGCTTGGGACAAACTTTGTCGCCAGGGTGTGCGGCATGTATCAACTGGGACTCTGTACTTCCAGTAGTTCGAGCCTAATGCTTTATCATTACGCGATACACTAATAAATTATAGAAGTTACTCTTTTTCAAGCGTTATTCATTTTAAAGCTAAAAAAAGGGTGTAGCTGAGGAAAAAGAGACTGTTTCCTCGTTAAAAGTCAAATTAAAAGCTTTAGGAGTTAAAACAAGTGGAAATAAAGCGGAATTACGTACCAGGTATGGTAAGTAACCAGGTATGGCACAGTCATAGAAAAAAAAAACGAAACACTCGCTCGTATTCGAAGAGTATTAACACTAGAGACACGTGTAACACGTTATTTTTTCAAGAATAATGTGCTCTATAAATGTCTACCGGTAAATTGTTGTAAAGGGGTCGTCTTCATATAAAAATCGGCATCAACTTTAAAATTTTCTATGAAACCCCCCCTTTTTTATCGCATATTTGTGATCAGCAACATCATTTAACTTTTTATACCAAATCGTTTTAAATTTGCTTCAGCCGTTGCTTCACAATTGAACTGAGAAAAAACCGTCCCGTAATGTTAAAAATATTTTTGATACTTGAGCATATAATACCTAAATCACGATATGTACGGCAAAGTTTGTTTTTTTATATCAAAGTATGAACCAACCCAACAATAAAAACGTCATTGACTTCCTCTCAGATAAAATTTTGATTTTTTTATGAATTATGAAATTAATATTTGAAAAATGATGATCTGGAATCATATGATATTTTGATGGAGAAACGATACAGAATGGATTTCAAAGGAGAATCCAAAATGGGAGCTCAAAATATCCAGTAGTTTTTGAGATATGCTAAAAGAACCATTTTTAGGGACCATATACAACTGCGCAAACTGAAATAATAGTAGGGAATTTCTATGCAAAGAAAGAGGAATATGCTTATCCACCAGTTGCAAAACATGCTCAGCGTTTTTATATAGTATTTAGTTTTCAACAGTTTTAATATGTAGAAAGAGAAACGCTAATAAAACTGCTGAGTATATTTTAAAACTGGTAGACAATCCAATTTTTTGTCCATTAGTGAGAAGTCTGCATTCATGCAACATGTAGCAATTCAGAAAACTTTTTGCGTGGACACTTGATTTTCATAGAAAAATGGTATCTCGGAAGGTTATTTGGAATTACTTGTAACGATTAGACGTTTTTTTAAATTCTGAGTCTCTTTTTAACATTATTGCCAATCCTAGTACAGTAGTTTACATAAATACAAGCGGTTACTTTTTAAGTTGTGACCTCTCTCCAGAAGGTGTATGCTGCAACGGTTAGTGCGTAGCTAAAAGTATGCATCTGTCTTTGTTTAATCAAAAAGATAGAATGTTGCGTTTTTCCCGTGAAATCTACACAGTAGGGTTTTCTCTTGCAAATTACAAAAAATATTATAACTTTAACAGAACCCGAGAATTTTTAATTAATTACGAAAAACAAACGTGTTATTGCGAGTAGCTTTAGGTAATTGAAACGAAAAAATATGATTTGTCTACTCTACGTAAATTTTAACCTTGAAAGTAGCATTTTAAATGTGGTGGTGGTCCCTAAATCTTTGGTCGGTCATAACTTTTGTTCTACTGGTCCTTAAGTGATGCCGCTTGGTACCCAGAATACTTTTGGCCCTCCCTACCTAATTATGTAACCAAATGTAGGGGTTCCCATTTGAAAATTCAGACTTTGAGTTAATTTCACTTTGTATATAGCCCCTTAACAAAATTTGACTCACATAGTTTTAAAGAAGACTTTATTCCATGTCAGAAGACACCTTTCTTTTGTTCTTGGAAAGTATAGCAGCCGAATAAATCAGAGTGTTTCGTTTTTTTTTTCTATGACTGTACAAACAGTTTTTTAAATAACTATCTTTCAAAAGTATTATTAAAACATTTCTTACTTTCAATTAGTTTCTTTCTTTTTTTTTTTTTTTTTGCTATATACAGTTGAAAATTAACTTTTGAAAGTTTCATACGCTATCTCATCGAGATTGGAAAGTTTTAAATATCGGATGAAACAATCTTTAAGCGAAAATTGTTTTATTTTTTTTGGTTTCGTTTTTAATTAGAAAGTGGTGGCTACTGTTCTCTACATCAATTTTTTAAAAAACTCTTTTCAACAGACAATACAATTTTTTTTTTTGTCTTTGTCCTCTAAATAGTTAGTTATTTCATATCATGAAATGACAGAAATTATTCTCATACCAAGCGTTACTGCTGTTTCAGTGACAATCTTACTGTTCTGTCAGATTTCTAAATGAAATATTTAAAGATTAAAAATCAATTTTTTTAAAGCTGTTTTGTTTTTTAATTAAAAAATAAAATTTATCTCGTTAAAATATAGTTCAGTAAAACCTTTAAAAATCAGTTATTGGCTCGTATTAAGTCTAAAGCATTTATCAGTTTTCTAATTTGTTGACAGTGTAAAACTTGTCCTCACCCCTTTTTAACAAAGAGGGGGGAGGGAGGAAATCAGGGTGTAAAAAAATCAATGATTTTTTTAAATGAAAAAAAAATCGGATTTTTTTTATTTGTTTATTTTTTAAATTAGAAACTTCAGTTATTAATCAATTTACATTTAGATATAATTGAAGGACTTGGAAAGAAGTCAGACTTAAAAAAAAATGAAAAATGCTTTTCACCAGTAAGGAACACAGAAAAAAGTGTTAGGAGCTAATCATTAAATAATCCTGTCTACTAGCTAGGATAAAAATCAAATAGAGCGGGAAGCTCAACTTAATCCTCACTGCATTCAGCCCCCCCCCTCTTTTTTTTGCATTTGTTTTGTAAAGATGGAATCATATTCCATTTCATCCAATGATAAGGACTACCCCCCCCCCCCCCAAGTTGCTAATGCAAGCCATAGAAAATTCATCTTCTGTCTGTTTTTTTTTTCTTTTCTTAAACTGAAAGAATATCACACACATCCTATCATGTCCCTACCCCCTCAATTCACTCTTTGCAACACCTGCCCTGCAGCTGCATGTATTTTCTTTATTTCACATATTAGACAAAACAAATAGCACTATTTGTTCATACATATTATTTGGACTGCAATCTTCCACCATCTGTGGAGGGGGTTGGTAGGATTACTTTTCGATTTATTAGATGGAAATCAAAGCTCTAAAAGACAATGGCAACAAAAATAATGAAATTGGGATTGTCAAAGAGAATTTTATAAGGATTAAAATAAAAAGTGATTTAAATCAATGATTTTTTTAAAAAATAAATTGATTTAAATCATTGACAACTGGAGGGAATATAATCCAAACTAAGGTCATATAAATTAAATCATACCAATGGTTACTTTCTGTGATATGCATTAATACATAGACTAATATCAATAATAAAAAAAATATATATACACAATACACTCATGTGTGTATACCGTGCTGTACCAGTTAATAACTCATTACCTCTTTCAATAACTTAGCTAGGGGTCATAGTATTTAATTCATATTTTCCTTCTGGATTTTGACCGAGTTAAAAAAAAAAAGGTACGAGGTTTTTTTTAGTAGAAAAATATTGAAGAATAAAAACTCGGAGGCTTTGGTGTCCTTTCTTCAGGGTTCCCCTGACTTTATGAAAAGTTAAAGTAGGAAGCTGTTATTGGGTATACAAGGTTTTAGTAGAAAATGAGTAATTTAAAAAAATATTTCCATATGAAAAACCCGAAAAAACCCAGGGTTTTCATTCAAAACCAGAAAAAACTCGGATATTTGACCAAAACCTAGGCTGGCTAGGGTTTAAAAAAACGGTTTTCCCAAACCCTGTTTTTGAAACAAACTGTATTTGAAGTTAGAGCTGTCATAAAAAAATGCTTAGTAATGTTTTGCAAATATTATTGGTTTTATTGATTTTATGTGAAATTAAAGCCACTATGTAGACCTTATAGTCTATGTAGAAGCCTTGTGTGAAATGATGGGGAGCGGCAGAAACGTCCCGAACTAAAATTATTTGGAAGGGGAAAATTCGGAATCTTCCGAAAGAAATTCAGTGGCGTAGAAACGTTGTAAAAGCAGGGGGAACCGGTGTGGCGCAATGCCAGATATTGGCACATTCTTTGGGGGGGGGGGGGGGCGACACTTTTTCCTTCTTTACGCACAAGCTCAGCTATAGAGTCATTAATTTTCGAATTGACGTTTTTTGTGAATACAACTAATTTAAAAGCATTACTAATATGTGTGTCGTCAGAAAGACGACATGTTTAAGTAATCTTTTACATTTTTAATACGAACTTAGTTTTAGATGTAATATTTACTCGAAAATAGGAAGTCTCAAACCTCTCTCCCGGAAAAATTTTCAAATGGGAATTTTAAAACAATGACTTTAGAAGATTTTTGGTGACTTTGGAGGATCGAATTTTTTTGAAATAGAACTCTTAAAAGCGAATTGTAGGTCATCTTTTGTCACATTAGGGGCAGGAACTGGGAAAGCAAAATCAACCCGGGCAATTTTTCCAATTTGTAGGTTTAAAAACATAATTTTGAACGATTTCTGATAATGCTAAGAATATGTGAAGTTCCTAAGAATGGAACAATTCTTAAAAAATGCGTTTATCCCATTTAATTGACACAGTACTGTAGATCACATTCTAGAAAACAGGTTTGATTTAAAAAATGTGCTTCAAAAGTTGCAGAAAGAAAATTTTCCCGGGAAGCGGAGGCAGTCTGAAATATTCCAGGGGAAACTCCAGCTCCCCGGTTCCTACGGACCTGAAGAAATTCCAATTTTTCCAGACATTAAAATACGATCAGCATTACACACATCAAATGGCATAATGAGAATGGAGAAAGCGTGGAGCATGTTATGCGCTAAGTTTTGTTTTTGAACGCGTTTAGTAAGGCCCTGGTGAGATGGTGTGGGGAGGCATTATGCACAATGGCAGAGCGCCACTTCACATATTTTAATAAGGCTGCGCTACATCACAACGGTATTGTACAAAGATTGCACTGGAACAAGTTCGTCTTGTAAGTGGTGCTGTTGGTCCAGACTTTCTGTAAATTGACGATACTGTAAACGAAGAATGGTTATGTATGATTTTACCTATTGTTTTTCGCCGACTTCAAAACTTATTCTTAGAAGTAGTGCCGATGGTGTTGAACGAATAAAATATATTTTGTTTTCCTTCTTACACATCAATTTAAAGCTGCACTTTGTAATCGGTTCTATTTTGTTTTTTAAAAATATTTTTCTTTTATTTTTTATTTGTAGCAATGACTAAATTGCTGCATGTCAAGACTCGCGCCTACCAGCCTTTGCCTTGGTCCTCCATCATACAGCATTGCATGCAGGCGGCAGTGTCCCCATCTGTTGAATGGCCTTGCAACCAATCTGACGGACGGATGTGTGGTCTTCTCTGGATCTGAACCGCGAACGACCATGATGGTTATCCTGTACTTTATCCACTGCGTGGCGCAATATAGCCTTCCACGGCTCTTGCGCCATTTGAACCATTTCAACCAACCAACTTATCCACTGCGCCAAAACGAGTTTAAGTCTAGGGGCAAAGTTGAGTTACATAACTTTTCGCAATTTGTGCGAAATCCAACTTTGCCCAATCTTTTTTTTTTTCAAATTTAAATTTTACATTTTGCTGAAACTTCGTATGAATTATCAACTAAGCGAACGACAATTTTGCAGCACCCATCAACATCTCATATCCTTCTCAAGTGTTATTATTATCATTTATTCAGTTTGCTGCTGTTCCCGTTATTGATCGAGGATTTAATATGTTCAACAGATTAATATGTTCAAGGATTTAATATGTTCAAGAGGGTCAACAGTTTAGGAGACATCGTGCTTCAAAAATTGACCATTTTTGGCGAAAAATGAAAAAATTACGCTTTGATCATATTTTTGACCAAATATCAACATAAATTCTTATTCTGTAAGGCAAAAAATCAAAATGTAATTGCATTGCATAAAACCAGCTTTTTTTTAAGCCCAAAAAGAAATCTGTACTCTCAATCTTTCATTTACAATCGCGAAAAAACAATAATTCGAAAATTCTATTTTTTTTTAGAAATGAGGAAAATTATTTTCTAATAATGATAGGAGGACACCGAATCATGAAAAAAGTGCATAGAATGGTATAAAAAGAGTAACACTGTATTAAAATATTATTTAATTAATTAAAAATAATCTCGAATATTTTTTCTCGCGATTGTAAATGAAATATTGAACCTACAGACTTCTGTATGGGCTTAAATGACAGCTGATTAAATGTAATGCGATTGCATTTCAATTTTTTGCCTTGTAGAATAGGAGTTTATGTTGATATTTGGTCAAAAATATGATCAAAGCAGTTTTTTTTTTTTTTTTTCATTTTTCCGAAAAAATGACAAATTTTTGATGCGCGATATCTCCTAAACTATTGATCCTACAGAACGCCACTTGAACTTATATTGTTGTAAATTTAGTGTTCTTTAAAATGGGTACATACATGTGTCATCAAAAGTTACAAACTTAAGAAGGAAAAGTAAAAACTAAAAAAAGCCGGTAAATTTCGAAGTTTTTCGCGAATTTCGCAGCGAGCACAAGTTTTAGAAAAGTGCAAACTTAGATTTAGACTACCCTAAGTGACCCAAACAACATATTAAAAAGTTAGAACTGCATCGTAATTTTACGATTTTAATGTCTAATATGATTGGAGTAATTGGAGCAGCGGATGTGTGGATATTGAGAGGTCTGATACGCACACGATTATCCCCACGTAAGAGATATGTTAAACAAAATGATTTCAAAGTTATTTTCTTTCTCTTATTTCATTTCAGTTCTCATGTGAATTCAATGACTGCTGGAAATATTATTTGAATTACATGTCAATGTTATATTTATTAGCTGGTAAAAACAGTTTATATGTACAATGGAGCAGGGGTGCCCATCCCCCTCCTCAAACTCGATGGCGCAAATCCCCCCCCCCCCAAAAAAAATTTTTTTTTTTTCACAACCCTTTTGTGTTTTTTCTTTTTGCTCCTTTTGATTTAATTTATTTGTTTTAATATTATTTGTATTATTTTTTTTAAATATTATTTATTTTTTTTTTTGAAATTTTATTTATTTATTTTTTTAAATATTATTTATTTATTCTGAAAATTCAAAAACTGTCATTTTTTATTATTAATTTTTTTAAAGTTAATTATGCGCAGAATAGAAACGTTTTTTCTCTCTTTCGCACTCCAAGCACCCACACAAAATAAATAAATAAAAATAATAATAAAGAAAAATTTTAAATTAAAAAAAATAAATTAATGAATAATTTATAAAAAAAAAAGTAACTAATTTAAATTAAAAAAATTAATTAATAAATAATTATAATAAATGAATAAATTAGTTTTAAAAAATCCACCCCCCAATGTTGATGGCGCAACTTGTGCCATAATCACCCCCCCCCCCCTGTTGGGCACCTCTGCAATGGAGAAATTTATAAATCATCTAGCTTTTCACCTAAGTGACAGCAGACCAATTTATTTTTTAAAATTATTGCTTCATAAGCAAAAATTAAACACGTCGAATGCAAAATATATTATAAGCGTAGGGTAAAGCAGAGTGTTCTATGCCTCTCTAAACAGCTTTCATAGCAAAAGCAGCTTTAAATTTCCTAATATTCAGGAAATATTTTTTTAAATGCCCTTATTTAAAACGCTAGTCTACGGGATATAAACAAAGGTTGCAGCAGCGCCCTCTACCGGGAGTGGAATTTTGTTGCCTAAGCGGTATCATGGAGATCCATCTCCTTCCTTTTACTCCCTGACCCAAACCATCATCCTTTTTTAATCGTTCAATCTTTGCTTTCTCAATGAATAACTGGGAAGCACTTACACGAATAACAGTCAGTGATAACAGTTGACTCGACAACAACATCGGGGCAAGTCCGAGTCTGTGTTTAAAAGGCTTACAGTTATTTTGCTACTGGTGGCGAAAATGAATTTCTGGTCACTTACCTGGAAACTATACAATAGTGTAACAGTGAAAAAAATTGATACCACTAGCAATCGGAATTGCATTATAGAACGTGTTTCTGGTCGCATAAATTTTTTGCCTTCATTAGCGCGTTGTCGAATTTTAGAGTCTTAAATTCTGCCGAATTTTTTTAATTAAAAATTTTTTTTTAATTAAAATTTCAATGAATAATTTCTTGCAATTTGCTAAATTACAACTTTTCAAAAGCACTTTTAAAGTTTGGTTATGTTAGGAAAGAGGGATATTCGTGCGCTCCACAAATTCTTTAGAAATGGAAGTGTCATAAACGTAGGAATCTGCCATTTGGGTAACGAAAGGATGCAATGAAAGATCCCCAGATATTTTTAAAAATTAAAATTTACGATTTCAAACGTAGACTAGCCCTGATGATGTTAAGGAAAGTGGAGGTCAGTAACTGTTCCCCAGAAATGTTTCGAAATTATAGTTGTAAGAGCACTAATCCATACGATCAGCGGTGAATTCATGTGGGAGTGAAGTTTCGTGGACCGTCTCCGGTAAAGTTCTTGAAATTGAGGTCTTAAAAGTATCTTGGATGGTAGTTTCCAAATCTTGGCCTGAAGTTATATCAATCAAATATCCATATAAAAATGTCAATCAAAGATTCATATTAACATGTCTATCAAATATTCATATAAACATGATGACAGACAGTACGATTTTGTCAGAGCAGAAAACGGTTTGACCGTCATGATCTTGCAGGAACCTGTCTCAAAATGTTGAGTATGGCATATAAAGGCAGGCCCGTCATTTAGGGGGGCAGGGGGGGGCAATTGCCCCCCCTGACTTTTGGAAATCAATGTATTGGCATCTAAGTGGGCGTGGTTTTTGCCACTTTTTGGTAAATTTTATATTGTGTATGCACCCTTTGCCCCCCCCCCCCGGGAAAAATTCGAAATTCCGTCCCTGCATAAAGGGCAACTGCATACTTCGAAAAGGAAAACTCTGGTTTTCAAAAGCAAAAAAGTAATTTTAAAGCTTTAAACCCCTTTTTTTTCGTGATTCACCGCGGACCCCCGACTAAAGCTCGGCGGACCCCTAAGGGGTCCGCGGACCACAGTTTGGGAAGCCCTGCTTTAAACCAAGACTTCACTAGATAGCGTTTTATACAGGCTGCTTCATTACTCAAAACATCAAAGGTAAAGATTTGCCAGCTAGAGAGCGCTGAACGAGGACCACCCAAATGTTTGTTTACATTTATTAGCATGTTGTTTCTGCTGTAGAAAGTGATGTTTATCCTATCTTTAAGGGTTAAAAATTATTGATATAGTTAACTGAAGTGGAGTACAGAGTGAATTGATGCCGAAGGCCTTATTAGTACTGCTTTTTAGGGGAAATAAATTCCCTTTTCAGGTAAAGTTGGTCGCAACTCATGATTCAGTCATTCGACATTCATTCATCTGTTTACTTACTTCGAATTAGCAACATATAGCAATGGCGTTCAATTTTGACATCTCTGCATTAATAAAATATACGTTTAAATTCGCAGCCGATAAATAAAAAATGCAGCAATGAAATAATATTGCTCCATTTTCTATTTTGTTTCATTATTTTTGCTCACACGATCTTAATTGCTGCGCAAAAGCTCAGATGTTCATTTTGATAGCGTCGACACATCAGAGCGAAAAATGGCGAAGCTATTCGTAGAGACATTTCATTTTGATGCCCCAGAATGAAATGTACAGTAATGAAGCGATGGTGTTCAACGGAAAGACGATTGACAACAAAACATATTAATTTCTTTAGTAACAATGAAATGAGCATATATAATCGCTTGGAACTAAAGAGCAAGTATGAAAAAAATAAACAAAACTACAATTTAACGACGACCAACTGTAAAATTTTGTTTTCATTTACACAAAAGAAAAAGGTAATGTTCTTTTTATGTTAAATTTCACACATTGATAATATTTCGATAATTGGGAATCTGGTGTGGTTGCCAAATTTTTGGCGATAATTACTTTATTTTGTTGCTCTTTAGTTTATGTTTGCGAAGGAAGTATTTCCCTCGCTCATAAATTGGCCACAAAGATTTAACGCCAATAGGGAAAGATAACCAGACTTCCAATCACCGAAATCTTCCCTTTTTTGTTTCTAATTTCACACATACGTTTAATACTTGAAAGTAAAATAATGGGCCAACTGAAAAAAAAGCTGCGAAATAATGTGAGAATTCTTATTAAAAAACTCGCCAAATCAACTTTAAAAGCTCCATTAGCATGTAATATAATAAGTTTAATAAATATATCGAGCCAAAATGCAAAATAAGAGAAAAAAAGCAACCATGAAGACGATGCAAGCTTAAAATTTTAATCTTCGCTTAGGTGGTAAGAAAATACATCGCCAAGTTAAAAAACGTAACTATAACTGAAACGTACATAGTACCAAAGATCTCGGTTATTGAACTATTCCCAAAAGCTTTACGGAGAACAAATTCTTGATGTGCTTTTCAAGGTATTGGTGCCATAGTCATTCCAAAATGTCCATTAAAATGTAAAAAAATCGCCAAATAAATTAATTTGACCATCTAAACTCATCAAAAGTTTTGATGGAACTATCGTTCCAAAATCGCCATTTATCGCTCTGCGGTGCCAGTGTCGTTTCATAGTTTAATTATAATTCGAATCAATTAAAATGAAAAATAATTCGCTAACTAATTAAAACAAGCCGTTAAAATGCAGAATAAATCAGCAAATCGAACAAGCTATTAAATGACGTTAAAATATAATAAAATAGAATTGAATGCCAAATTGTAAAATTGTCGCCAACAAATTAAATTTTAATTTTGTCTTTTATTATCTGATTTGTATATAATGTTAGTTACCACAAAATTCGATAGATGTCGCTAGGCGACATCTATCCGTTTTTATCCCAAGGATTTTGAT